>WSXT02174835.1:0-17498 GCA_011762715.2 Neuroterus valhalla | reverse complement strand
GTTAGATGGGTAGGCTTTGTGGGTTTAGTTTGAGGAGTAGGCTTTGAGGGTTTAGTTGGACGGGTGGGCTTTGCTGGTTTAGTTTGGAAGCATAGGCTTTGAGGGTTTAGTTGGATGGGTAGGCTTTGTGGGTTCAGTTGGAAGGGTAGGCTTTGTGGGTTTAGTTGGGAGGGTGGGCTTTGTAGGCTTCGTAAGGTGTGTAGGCTTTGCGGGCTTCGTGAGCGTAGTAGGCTTAGTAGGTTTTTGTTGGTTGGGTAGGTTTTGTGGGTTCAGTTGGTAGGGTAGGCCTCGAAGAATGGTTACACTTTGTGAGCTTCATGTACTTAGTAGGTTAAGTGGTTTTCTTCGGTTTTGTTGGGAGGCTAGGCTTTGTGGGTTCAGTTGGAAGAGTAGGCTTTGTAAGCTTCGTAATATGTGTAGGCTTTGTGGGCTCCGTGGGCGTAGTAGGCTTAATGGGCTTTGTTGGAAGGGTAGGTTTTTTGGGTTAAGTTTGAAGGGTAGGCTTCGAGGGTTTAGCCTAAAAAAGATATACATTTTTGATATTGGCAATTTTTTGCTGGGCTCATAGTATTTGTTTCAGGGGGGGAGGATGTTATGAGGATGAAAAAAATACATTTTACAGCTAGACTATATGATGTAGAAAAAGATTGTTCACAAGAAAATGTGTTCATGTGAGTAGTAGCATAGGTTTTTTTCAATCGTGGAAAACGACATTAGGGATACAAATTCCAGTTGCCAGCAAAACTGTATGAGATATGAGAAAACTATCAATTGAATAAGTTGTTTACTTCAAAAAGATATACAAACCAGCTTAGGGTGTCTTCTCATGAGAAGCACAGTTTAAGTTTCGAACATGAATTAGATTTCACCCAAAAAGCTCTACAATTTTTTAAAGTATATAGGAATGTATTAGTTTTTTGCACTAATTCACTTTCGTGGATTTTATGAAACTTCCGTTCTATACGTTTCGAAACTTGTTGAATCCGAAAATTCAGATTTTATGATGGTGTCAATCAGGAAAATACACTTCCTACACAAACTTTTCCAACATCAAATAATTCTTACACAAAACCTTTCACTGAAATACTCTACACATAAGTAAATAGTATATTTTTTAAGACATTACATCTGATACTTTTCCTTAACGAAACTTTTGTTACACAAAACTTTTTTTATACAAAGCATCAACCACAAAAAATTTGTTCCACACATTCCAAACAACTGGAAAAAAAACTTTTACTGTTTTCATTCAAATGTAATGTTACGCATATGTTATTTCGGAAAAAAGTTGATCATTTAGATATTTTAAATGAATATTTCTGCGTTTGGTGCCTTGAGTTGCAATAACTATAAGATTACAACAAAGGACGACATGATTCCACGAAAATGGCAAAAACTCTCTACAGATCATAATTTTGTCTGTATTTGAGTTTGAAAGTTTTGTAATTATTTTCTAAAAGAAGGGTAACAGTTTTTGATGAAAGGACTGTTATTTCCCTCGATGATGATTCTAGTAACATTTTTTAATTGGGAGCTTTTGCAAAATCGTTCGGAACTACTCTCATGTACATCAAACAATACAAAATTAGCAGTAATGAACGACATCCATGGGGAGCAGGAAGAAAATTACAATCATAATGTATATATTTCAAACAGTGCACGAAAGTGCGGTTTTCTGATTCAATGTTTATTCCCAAAACGAGCACCCTCGGCAAAGAGACAAAGGAAATTCCATTTTGCGATCAAACCATGCAAGAAACGAAAAATCATATTGATGAAAAAATCACTAAAATTGAAATGAAGAAAAAATCAGGGATCCATCCGGAACTGTAGTTCTGTTTCCTTCATTCCCATTTAAACAAAAAAGGTATGATCCAATCTTCATTGTCATTTTAGTTATCATATAATCTCGTCCAGATCTAGATATCCCAATAAACATATCCAAAAATTTAAAAAAATGTGGTTGTTCGAAAGTTTCCTCATCTAAATTTTATCTCATATTCTGTTTTGTTTGGTGGGGAGTCCAAAGACGTATTTTGAGACCATCTAGAAGTGAGACAACATTTCTTGACAAGTGAAACTTCATATCTTGCTTAAGGGTAGTTCGCAGTTTTTAAGAGTAATTTGGGTCCATGAAACCTTATGTGTTGATCTGATCATTCACTACTGCGCCCATTTCAACCAGTTTTGAACCGTTTGGAGCGATAAGCTCGGAAAGTTTTAGGAGCGCAGACTTGGAGCAGACTTAGCGTGAATAGCTATGAATGGTTAGAAATGAAAATCGGTTCAATGAATGTATTTTTTTTACTTCTCTAAGCGAACAAATTATATTAGAAATATAAATTATGACTCTTCTTTATGTACTTATTTAGGATATATTTCTGATTAACACGGAGTTCAAAAAGAGAATCGAAAGTATTCTGCGTGCATATGACTTTTTTCTTCAAAATAAGTATGCATTGAGAAAAAAATATTTTCATTCTACTAGAATGAGCAAACGTAATAATATTTGAGTTTCTTTTATGATATTTGTTCGATTGGATCCACTAAGTGTGCACATATCTGTGCACTACCTCCGTATCACTACCTCCGGTCATGAATAAGAAAAATTGATGGAATTCGTAAAAGACTTGATAAACGCTTTTCCATGTAAAGTACCAATTTATAGCAATGATTGAGATATATTCAGATCTTATAAAACTGTTGCTATACTATTGGAAATTTCTAACAGTGTCAACTATGTATTTGAATTCTCATACATATTTGATAGATATTCTCAATCTTTTTCGTCTCATGTCGTTATGGTTTTTGGTGCATTCTTTCGAATAAAGAATTGTTGGAAAATAAAGCTTGCGAACCCTGAATTTGTCACATTCTCTCTCTGCTCCTCTCCCCATATGTGGCAATATAATGTCTTTTGAAATCATTTTTATATGAAAAGTGCGGAAGCACTTTTTCGTGTTTTAATCTACTAGACAACAAAGCGGTCTTTGATCAATACGTTGAATTTCCAAGCCTTAACAAATTTCTTTGCAACCCATTTAATCGTTTGCTCTTATTGTTTGCCTGTTTCGAATTGACATTATCAGGGCGGGGTTTTACATTAAAAGTAGGATGGTACTAATGTATGTTATTATATATTTTACTGTTATTCATCTTCCAAGAATACATATCCCAACAATGTTTAGAGTAAGGATGTTTGGGTTTTCTTTGCAATCGCATTCTTTTCTCCATGTGTGAAGATTAGATATTCCGGGAGGTAACGAGATGGAGAACTCATCTCTGCATTGCAACTTTTACTTAGTTGCAACATACCTTCCACGCAAAAAAAGAACCTGTAATATGAAATGAATACACAAATATTATCTTGAAATTAGAATATTGTATGCTGCTCCAATTATCAGGAAAAAGGATTAAAGTGAACTCAAACATCAGAAAAATATGTGCCACTTTTGATGGAATAACACTAGTCCAGAATTAGCGGCAATGCTGGGCCCAACGTTGACTGCCACCACTGGATTCTATTATAATTTCTGAATATACTTTCTACGAATGACAAATTAGTTTTGAAATAAAAATTATGATTCGCTAAGAAGCTTGCGAACACTGTAAATTTTATGTGAAATAAAGTCCAATTGATCTCGAACTCATGACGTTTCTTGATAAGAGTTTTCTGCCTTCTCGCTATGGAGATATTTGACGAAATATTGAGCTATTGATGCCATGAACTGTGATTCTCTTTCGTCGGAGATGGCTTGCTGTAGTTGGCAGGACAAGAGTCCTCTTAGGCCGAATATCTAGTTATACGATTAAAAGTCAAGTTTAAAAGTCAACATACAACCGGAAAACTTATATTCCGATTTCAGAATCTAAATCATTTGAGGTATAATATAATGAAATGTACTGTATAAGATTTATTTAAAAAAATGGATATTCGGTTCAATCGAAAAAATGGAACTTACGACATTTCTGGTGCAACAGTCTGAATCCTCTTAACAAATAAGCTATCACATCAATTGTCAGATCAATCTGCTGGGGTTGCTGGAGTTGCTGGGGTAGCTGGAGTTGCTCTGGTAGCTGGAGTTGCTGGAGTAGCTGGAGTTGCTCCGGTAGCTGGGGTGGCTGGAGTAGCTGGGGTTGCTGGAGTAGCTGGAGTTGCTCCGCTAGTTGGTGTTGCTGGAGTAGCTGGAGTTGCTCTGGTAGCTGGAGTTGCTGGAGTAGCTGGAGTTGCTCTGGTAGCTGGAGTAGCTGATGTTGCTCTGGTAGCTGGAGTTGCTGGAGTAGCTGGAGTGGCTGGTGCTGCTCTGGTAGCTGGTGTTGCTCTGGTAGCTGGTGTTGCTCTGGTAGCTGGAGTTGCTGGAGTAGCTGGTGTAGCCTGGGAGTCAACTCCTATCAGCAGGAGGCCCACACAGAGGAGAGTCACAATTCCAGAAGTCATTGTAGTCGATACTGATACCTCTTTCCATTTCTACGTGACTTATATACTGTTATTTACAGGAAAATGAATCCAAAATTGTGAAAGGACTCCCAGGTAGGGGGGAATTGACTATGTTTGCTCTTATCAACCGAGATCAGATGAGCAATTCGAAAAAGTCTGTTAACTCGAGTCTCGTGTGTTCACTGTGGTCTCATAACAAAATTGATGTTCTCAGAGACACTTGCTAAAGTAAAATACCTAGGCAGATAACTTCACCACCTCGACATGTGTTACATTATTTTTCAATTTAAAAATTATTTTGTAAACAATTATTCAGCGTGTAAAAATTATAGTTTTCACACGTGCTGATCTTCTTACTTGAGAGAGAAAAGGCGAAATATTATCGGAAAAATTTGTTGATTAATTCTGCATCAGAAACGCGATAATGCTTCTTTTACGTTTGTCAATTGGAGTTTTGAAATTGTTGATTGCGAGCGTTCGTGTTTTCGACGCGTATTTAAAAATAAATACGAAAATACACGCGCGTGTTCGAATGTTTTGCTTTATGTGTGCGTTTCTGCTGAATACCACCCTCTCGCAACGCCTACTGCTTGTTTACTTCGACCTCCTCACTCACGACCGAGATCCTCAAGACCGACTATAACAAAGGAGCTTCACTCAATCTCCCAAAGCATGCAGGCCTAGAAATTAATATGCAGTCTTGTACAGCCCCAGCTAATAAGATGACTCTTGAAGAACACATAATTGAGTCAAAGCAAAATTCTATGTAGTTTCACACTTTGGAAACTAGACTGAGCGAGAATTGTTCGGAACTGTATCCAAAGTTTTATTGCATCTTATACGTTAACTATTAACTAGTTCTATAAACTTAGAAACAACCAACATTAGATACTTTCAAGATTCAAGAATTGAAAAAATTTTCAAAACGACCTAATTTTGGCCTGATAAGGTTGTGAACTTGAATATTAATATCTAGTTTCAATTAATAAAAGCTTAGACATAATTTTATTATATTATTTGAATAGGCAAAAAAAATTGAAAACATAGACCGTGGGCAAAGAGACGCGGCTGTATCATAACAAACATGGCTGCCTATGGGATTCGGCATGAACATGATTAGCATTAGTCTTAACACGTTTTTTCAAGTAAAGTAAAATTTACATGTGATGAAAATGTTGCTACTCTCTCTAAAAACATTGCGTGAGTATGCTGTTGCAACGCTATCTTCCAGAAACATGATCGAAGGTGTAAGAGCGATCAAATCTGGCTTTATAATCATGTGAGGAACGACTCACAAAGGGGAAGATGGGATTGACATATTTTCACTGTGCTTACGTACAAGCGGATTAGCCTCAGAGCCACATACAATTACAGGGAAGTTGTCGATGATTCGTGATAATATTACCAACAGTGAGACATTTGAGTTTGCATTATCGCGTTGTTTGATTGCAACACGCATGTAAACAATGCTACGTATATACCATAGGCAGCCATGTTAGTTAGTTCGCTAGATGGCCATTAGGTCTCGCATTGCAACTTTAAATTCTCAAAACTATTTTAGATAAAAACAGCAGTGTGCATCTCTTGTGCATTGTAACCCATTTCAGAGACACATATGAGGTGCAGGCTTTGCTGGACAATAAGGACAGTGCGGCTTTGTTGGCTTCGTAGGATGGTTAGTTTTTGTTTGTTTCTTTGGAAAAGGAGGCTTTCTGGGCTTCGTAAGCTTGGAAGGATAAGTGGATTTTGTTGGACGAGTAGGTTTCGTAGGCTCGATAGGCTTTGCAGGCTTCGTAAGGTGTGTGGACTTTGTAGGCTTAGCAGATTTAGTGGTTTTTGTTGGTTTTGTTGGATTGGTGGGCATTGTGGGTTTATTTGGAAAGGTAGGCCATGAGGGGTGGGTAAGCTTTGTGGGCTTTGTGGTTTTAGTTGGGAGGGTAGGCCATGGAGGGGTGGGAAGGCTTTGTGGTTCCATTGGGGAGGGTAGACTTTGTGGGTTTAGTTGGGAGGGGAGGCTTTGTGGGTTTTGTTAGGAGGGTCAACTTTGTGGATTAAGTTGAAAGGGTAAGCCATGGAGGGTGGGTGGGCTTCGTGGGCTTTGTGGGTTCAGTTGGGAGGGTAGAGCGTGTAGGTTGAGTTGGAAGGGTAGGCTTTGTAGGTTTTGTTGGATAGATAGGCATTGTGGGTTTATTTGGTAGGGTAGGCCACGAGGGGTGCGTAGGCTTTGTAGGCTTTGTGGGATTTGTTAGAAGGGTAGACTTTGTGGGTTTAGTTGGAAGGGAAGGCCATGAGGGTTGGGTGGGCTTTGTGGGTTTAGGTGGAAGGGTAGACTTTGTGGGTCAAGTTGGAAGAGGAGGCTTTGTGGGTGTAGTTGGAAGGGTAAGCCATGAGGGGTGGGTGGGCTTTGTGGGCTTTGTGGTTTAAGTTGGGAGGGTAGACTTTGTGGATTTAGTTGGAAGGGTAGGCCATGAGGGATAGGTAGACTTTGTGGGCTTTGTGGGTTGAGTTAGGAGGGTACACTTTGTAGGTTTAGTTGGAAGGGTAGGCATTGAGGGGTGGGTAGGCTTTGTGGGTTTAGTTTGGAGGGTCAAATTTGTGGTTTTAGTTGTAAGGGTAGGCTTTGTGCGTTTTTTTATGGATAAGCTTCGTGGATTTGGTTGAAAGGGTAGGTTTTGTAGGTTTTGTTGGATGAGCAGGATTTGTGGGTTTTTTGTTGGAAGGGTAGGCCATGAGGGGTCTTCGTAGGTTAAGTTGGAAGGGAAGACCTTGTAGGTTTAGTTGAAAGGGTAGGCTTTGAGGGGTGGGTAGGCTTTGTGGGTTTAGTTGGGAGGGTAGAATTTTTGGGTTTAGTTGGAAGGGTAGGCTTTGTGCGTTTGGTTGGATGAGTAAGCTTTGTGGATTTGGTTGAAAGGGTAGGCTTTGTAGGTTTTCTTGGATGAGCAGGATTTGTAGGTCTTATGTTGGAAGGGTAGGCCATGAGGGGGCTTCGTAGGTTAAGTTGGGAGGGTAGACTTTGTACGTTCAGCTGGATGGGTAGGATTTGTGGGTTTTTGTTGAGAGGGTAGGCCATGAGGAGTTGGTAGGCTTTGTTGGCCATGATGGACAAGTAGGGCGGGTAGGATGAGCAGGAAGAGCACATAGAATTATAGGTTCCAAAGCAACGGGCTCAGTCTTTTTATAATCTCCTTTCAAGAGAAGACTTGCACATAGCAAAATAATAAGTGTTTGACTCATTTTCCGAAATTTGATCATCGCTCCTATTTCAACGATGGTTTTGTACTTTTTTTCGCGTACCAGTGACGAGGATAATTTTAAAGAAAATACGATGACTTTCCTTATACATTATGTGCACAGGAAACAATTATTTTTAAAGATGTTTCTTCAAGAAAAACAAAGTCCGATCAACTTCTTCAGATTATATTGGATGCATACATTCATCATTTAACAAGTGAAAAAAATTGAAATTGGCAATCACCTATACTCCCATCAAGAAGCACCTAAATATTTGAATTCAAATATTTTGACTCTGCAACTAGATCAAATATCAGATTTTGTTGAGTTCTGTCATATTGCATTTTTTGATCTTGTTATACTTTCTCATGGCATGTTATGCAAAGGAATGATTTGAAATACACTCGCTCTAAGCAGAATTGGTAGAGTTTGTCTGTTTTGCTCGAAGAACAAGACATCAATTGATTTTTTATTATTTTGTCTTGGTTCCGATGATGACAACCGTTTCTGAATTGAAATACAATTGCATGGAAATAACCGGAGTTATAATTATTTTTACATTTCACCCCAATGAGAAGCTGTTGCTTTCATGTGAAAATTAACTTTGATGAATTTCGTGTAATCTCCGCGTATCGAGACCCTTTGAATTTAAAAAACAGGTTTTATTTTCCTGTCTGTCGTCGTTGTCATCTGCGAGGTCATCTATATATCGGATAACTTTGAAATAGTAATTGGATTTCATTTTGCTTTGACACATGTTTTTATCCATTTTGTGGGCGAACAATGCAAGGTAAGAAGAAAATCATACGAGAAAAATTTTTTACCTAGAAAAGATTTTCAATGTTGATACTAACCATTTTTTTGCTGGGGCTCGTAGTATTTGTTTCAGTGGGAGAAAATATTATGAGGATTGAAAAAATACATTTCACAGCTAAACTATAGGATTGTGAAAAGCATTGTTTAGAAGGAAAAATGTTCATCTCAAAAAGATCTACAAATTTGAATAAGATTTTATATTTATGGGTAGCGTAGACTTTGTTTCAGTCGTAAAAAATGACATTAGGAATACGAAATTCCAGTTTCCCGCAGAACTTATGAGATACGAGGAAAATATCAACAGAATCAAATGTTTATTTCACTAGCTTTGGGGTCCTTCTCATGAGAAGTATAGCTCAAGTTTTAATCGTGAATTATGTTTATCTCGAAAAGCTCTAAATTTTTCAAAAAATATCTAAGAATGCATTGGCTTTCTGTGAAATAAAAAGTACATCTTTCAAAACATTACGTCTAATACTTTTCCTAAACGGTACTTTTGTTACACAAAACTTTTCTTACACAAAGCATTAGCCACAAAAAATTTGTCCGACAGATTCAAAAACTACTCAACAGAAAACATTTACTGTTTTTGATTAAATATAATGTTACATATATGTTATTTCGGAAAAAATTGATCATTTAGATATTTTAAATGAATATTTCTGCGTTTGGTGCCTTGAGTTGTAATAACTATAAGATTACAACAAAGGACAACATGATTACAGAAAAATGGCAAAAACTCTCTACAGATCATAATTTTGGCTGCATTTCCGTTTGAAAGTTCTGTAATTATTTTCTAAAAAAAGGGTAACAGTTTTTGATGAAAGGACTATTATTTCCCTCCATGGGGAGTAGGAAGAAAATTTGTCCAAATAAGTTGTCTCACTTCTAGATGGTCTCAAAATACATCTTCGGACTCCCCACCAAACATACTCAAAAATTAGAGAAATTGTGGTTTTCCGAGCGCAGGAAAGTTTCCCTATCTACATTTTTTCTAATATTTTGTTTTGTTTCGTTGGGAGTCTAAAGACGTTTTTTGAGATCATCCAGAAGTGAGACAACTTTTCGGGACGAATAAAACTTTATATTTTGCGTAAGGAGTTCTTAGGAGTAATTTGGGTCCATAAAACCTTATGTTTTGGAAATTGAAGTTATTGCAAATTTAAATGGTTAAGAATTATAATCGGTTCAAGAGATGCATTGTTTCACTACTTCTAGTGGACAAATTAAATCAGAAATTAAAAATAATGATTCTTCTTGATACTTTTATTCAACAAATATTTCTGTTTAACACGGAGAACGAAAGGAGATTCGAAGGCATACTGCGTGCATATGACTCCTTTTTCAAAAGAAGAATGAATTGAGAAGAAAATATTTTCATTTTACTACAATAAGCAAGTAATAATATTTCACTTTATTTAAGGATATTTGTTCGACGGGATTCACTACGTGTGGACATATCTTTCTATCACCTTCGTATCATTCAGATCTCACCGAACGGTTGCTACACTATCGAAAATTTCTAACAGTGTGAAATATGCATTTGAATTTTCATAAATATTAAGGAGATATTTTCAATCTTCTTTGTATGATGTGATTGGGTTTTCGGTGCATCCTTTTCGAATGAATAATTGTTGAAAAATAATTCTAGCGAACCCAGAATTTGTTGCTTTCTCTCTCTGCCTCTCTCTCTACATATGGTAATATAATGACTTTTAAAATTATTTTTATATGAAAAGTGCGAAAAAAGGCCAGACCTAGATGAGTCGATTTCAAATGTAAGTCTTGAAGAACCTGAGTACTCAAAATATCACTTTATTTACTACCTCTAAATAGGCTGAATGTTCATGTCTTTAAGAATTTCTTTGCAGCCCATTTAATCGTTTGCTCTTATTGTTTGCCTGTTTTGAGAAGATATTTTATTTGTATTCGTATTTGTCACGTAAAGTTCCCAGGGCTTGATATCTCTCTAAGGAATAAGAAAACACATGTTTATTACAGTATATGTATGTGCGTCCTTGATCAATAGTGTAGATGAAAAATTGAAAAATAAATTTGTTAAATAAATAAAAAGTACCGATAAGGGGGTAATTTATGACATAGTCGTGCACCTCTCACTATGAATGACCTTTGGAGCTTACAAGTTCTATGCAGTGGAATTTTGATAATTAATTCCTCTCACGCAGCTTAGACTGTGATGGTAGGTTTTTGTCTACGAACTGGAAAAATTTGAGTAGATTCTCCGGAACTTTGTTCTTGAAAAGGGAGTACAACAGATAACCCATGAAGAATTGTCTTCTCTTGGCAACATTTAGCAGACCAGCTTTTTGTCTGTATGGGGTTATGGGGTTCAAATTTAGGCAAATTGTCTATAAAACGGACACAGGCATTCAACGCACGCTCAACCTTGAAATTTTAATCGTCGGTCAAATCGTCATGTACCAAACAGCCGTAGTCAAAGCGGGGAAAAATCAGACTTTTAACCAAAAGTTTCCGAGTGGAAGTGGGCAATGAGTCCTTATTTCTTCCAGGACAAGGTACGGTTATGGAGAAAACCCAAATCTTTAACCACATCCGAGAAAGGGATTGCTAGGTTTTCAATACGAAGGGGTAGAAGAGATGCCAAAAATTCAAACGATGGGAAGGAAGCAGGCCCAATAACAATTTCCTGAGTTTTACCCGGATTAAGAATAGGTCCAATCTTCCAGGCCCAAAGGATAACACGATCGGTGTCTTCTTGAACTAGTACTAGTAACCTACACAGTGAAGATATAGGTCCCGACCAGTAGAGTTAAAAATCGTCAGCATACTTGAAGTAGCTGCAGTGTTGAAGTTCGGTACCAAGGTCAGAGGTATACAAGTTGAAGAGGAAGGGGGCCAGCGTGGAACCTTGAGGAACCCCACACTTCACACTCCACCAGTCAGAAAGCCCGCCACTACTAGAGGTTACTCTGTGTTACCGATTACCGAAATAAGACTGAAACTATTTGATAACGGATCTGGACAACTTGAAGGACTGGAGATTTCGTATAACCAACTCATGCTTGACCATATCGAAAGCCTTTGGAAAATCAAACAGAACAACAATCGTGATCTCTCTTTTATCGATGGCTATTTTTATATCCGACGTTAATTTGAGGGAAGCAGTCAGAGTATTTTGTTTTTCCCGAAATCCTAATTACAACGGGTCGATGGCCTTTGTGTTTTATAAAAATTTGGATAGTGGAAGGTGAGCGATTTTCTCGAGTGGCTTAGACAAGGCACATAAAATAGAGATAGGCCGGAAATCTTTCGGAGCCTTGGGTTTTGAAATTTTGGGAACAGGACAAATAACAGCTTTTTTCCAGATTTCTGGAAAAATGCTCACCTGGAGAAAAGCCTTATAGATATGCAAGAGAATAAGAAAGATAATTGGTAAGTCAAGTTTGATCATCTTAATTGATATCCCATCAGGTCCAAGGGAATTAGATGTAATCTTAAGTGTGTTTTCCAAAAGTATCTCAGGTGTGATGTCCTCAAAGAAAAAATCCGAATCATTAAATGTTGAATTAAGGGAGGAGGTAAGAGATGAAATGGATAAGTCTGGAACTGGGAATTTGAAGAAAGTCTTCTTGAGGTCATTGGGTGGAAAATTAGAATCAGTGGATTCGTACCTGGAGGGGATAAGTTGTAAGCGTTTGAGGAGATGCCAAATGTCTTCTTTCTTGTCTCTATTAACAATCATCGTTTCGGTTGTATTGATTGAACGAATCTCTAATTTTAGTCTGAACTTGGTCCCTGAGTTTACGGAACTGAGCTAGGGTTACACTATTTTTTGTTCTTTTTGCAAGTCAGCGCTTGTTATCACGTTCCCTCATCAGACTTTTAATATCAGATGTAATCCACGGGGAAGCTCTATTAAAATGCTTAGGCACGTGTAGTGGGGCGAACTTATTAAACGCAGAGACCAAGTAATTTGTCGGGTTGTCAATTTTATTGTTTATAGCTGTGTCGATCAAAATTTTATTCCAATCAAGTGACATTAAATGGTCGTGAAATTTACTTTCGTCAATAATAGTCAGATTTCGCACCATTCATTTAATTCTGTTGGAGATAAGATCAGATGGAAATTTATAAGAAATATGAATCAAATTGTGGTCGGAGAAAATAGGGAGGAGATTTTGTGCGTAGGAGACAACCTTATCAATATCCTCGACGATCATCAAATATATATCATCGAATATATCAAAAAAGAGTGCTAGAATCATTAGTACGGTGGGTAGAATCATGAGCTACTATTGAAAGATATTGTCAGGGCGGGTTTTAAATTATAAGTATGATTGTACTACTGTATGTAATTATATATTTTTCTGTTATTCGTCTTCCAAGAGTACATAGCGCAACAATATAAGGGGAAGAATATTTTGATTTTTTTTCGCAATCGTATTTATTTCCCTGCGTGTGAAGCATAGATATTCTGGAAGGTAAGGAGATGGAGATCTCATCTCTGCATCGCAACCTTCACTCAGTCACGGCACACCTTCCACGCGGAAAAGGAACCTGCAATATGAAATAATTACACAAATATTTCTTTGAAATTAGGATATATGATGCTTACTATGCTCGTGAAGTATAATTTTCATGAATTATTTATTTACTCTTCCAATTATCAGGGAAAAGAATTAATGTAAACTCAGCCATCAGCAAAAATATGTGCCACTGCTGATGAAATCAACTCTAACCTAGAATTGGCGGCAATGGTGGACCAAGCGTTGATTGCCACTATGGATTCTATTATAGTATCTGATTATACTTTCTACAGAATGATGAATTAATTTTTGAAAAAAATCATGGTTCTGCTCAGACTTTGAAAAGCATCAGATTTCGGCACTGTGAATCATGCTCTTTGAAATACCGAAACTCACATACCGTTCAAAAACTTGTAAACACTGTAAAACTTTAGGTAAAATAAAGTCCCATTCATCCTGAACCCATGACGGTTCTTGATAAGAGTTTTCTGACTCTTCGCTATGGAGATATGTAACACAATATTGAGCGATTGATGTTATGAACTCTGGTTCTCTTGTGTCAGGGATGGCTTGCTGTAGTAAAAGTTGCATTTTGTCACTTTCAAGCCATCATGAAATGTACTGTATTAGATCTACTCTAATAATATGGATATCCGGTTCAACCGAAAAAATAAAACTTACGACATTTCTGGCTGCAACAGTCTGAATCCTCTTCACAAATCCAAGAACGTTCAAGACAAGATGTTGTCTCTGTCTCACAAGAACCTTCATCGGGTTCGCCCGTCACATTAGGTGTAACATCAATTGTTGTATCAATTGGCTTAGAAGCTGGTTTGACCGATTTCCCATTAATTGGTTTGGTAGGTTTGTTAGCTGGAGTAGATTTGCTAGCCGAAGTAGCCGGAGTAGCTGGTTTCGCTCCCGTGGCAGGGGTAGCTGGAGTTGCTGGAGTAGCTGAAGTAGCTGGTGTCGCTCCCGTAGCAGGGGTAGCTGGAGTAGCTGGAGTTGCTGGTGTTGCTGCAGTAGCTGGTGTTGCTGGTGTTGCTGCAGTAGCTGGAGTTGCTGGTGTTGCTGCAGTAGCTGGCGTTGCTGCAGTAGCTGGAGTTGCTGGTGTCGCTGGTGTTGCTGCAGTAGCTGGAGTTGCTGGTGTTGCTGCAGTAGCTGGTGTTGCTGGTGTTGCTGCAGTAGCTGGTGTTGCTGGTGTTGCTGCAGTAGCTGGAGTTGCTGGTGTTGCTGGAGTAGCTGGTGTTGCTGGAGTAGCTGGTGTGGCTTGGGAGTCAACTCCTATCAGCAGGAGGCCCACACAGAGAAGAGTGACAATTCCGGAAGTCATTGTAGTTGATACTGATACCTCTTTCAATTTTTACGCGACTTAAATACTGTTATTTTACAGGAAAACGAATCCAAAATTATGAAAGGTCTTCCAGGTAGAGGGAGATTGATCCAAAAAAGGGGAGACGAGACAGAGCGACCATCACGTTTTCGGTTCATGTTTGCTCTTATCAACCGAGATCAGATGAGGAAATTGAAAAAGTCTGTTAACTCGAGTTTCGTGTGTGCACTGTGGTCTCATAACAAAATTATTGTTCTCAGAGACACTTGTTAAAGTAAAACACCTAGACAGATAACTTCACCACCTCGACATGTCTTAGATATATTCATGAATTTAAAAATGATTTAGTAAATAATTATTCCGCGTGCTAAAACTTTAGTTTTCATACGTGTGTAAGACCATTATTTTCTAAGGGTATAGTTTTTAACTATCATCTCATTATTGAATTTTGTCTTTGATCTTCTATGCTAATTTCTTTTTACTTAAGTGAGAAACTGCGGAATATTATCGGCAAATTGTGTTGATTAGGAATGGTTATTATACAGAGAATTATATGTAAAGTCATAAAAAAGGCTCTCTTTGTGTTGCGCATTAAGCGTATGTGGACTAGGGTTTTCCAAAATCATAACTCAAATAGAGGCCATTCTATCCCGTTATTTCTTGAGGCTTCGATGGAAGAAGAATTACTCCAAGCATAAGCCAAATCTGTTATTATCAAGATAAAGGCCCGGAAAGTTCACGTTTCTGATTTTGATTCAAGCTTACAGAAGATTGCCGTAAGTTATCTTTCTTAGACAAGTGAAGAGTTTTTAAACATTTTGAGTTAGTTAAAAATTGTTTATATAATTTCTATTTGTTATAATGTTCTTCGTTTTTCTACTAAATTATTGAGAAGTTGTAATAAGAAAATAAGAAATTAGAATTTTTAATTTAATAAGCAAATTAGTCATCGTCAGAAAGACTCATCTTTTTTTTAAGCACTTAGTAATTGTTTGAACGCGTGCTCGTTATTACCTATCAACATTTTCTCGATAACAAGTAGGAAACTCTAGTTTTTTCTAACTTTGTCGCTTAATAAAAAATATCCACGTTATTTGAATAAACCTACCCCATTTGAAACAAATTCAAATTTGTTAAAATAAGATTTCTTTGTTCAAGTAATTTTTTTCTGGATTGAGTATTCGAAATTGATCTTTTTCAAGTAATCACTGTAATGATACCTCATTCACGAGATAATATCTTTTCGTTGAAGTCATTATTCACTAGTTTGAATATTTCACTGGAAACTATTTTTACATTCTGATGGAAATGCAATGAACCCAGATAACGCAATAGTTACAGCAAAAAAAAGATGAAGTCCAAATATTTATCTCAGAAAAAAATTGTGTAAAAAGAAAAAACTAGTAAAGCAAATACGATTTTTTGTATAAAATAGGGCAGTATTATCTGTATCACGTAGGTCTTTTATAATAGGGGACCATAATTATCAAGTTTCTGAAAAACTAGAGCTTTCTACATCTCATAAAAAAAAAATTACAAGTAAATAATAATTAATTGTTCGAAGGGTTGGTAAATGTTTAAATATAGATCAGTCTTCCTGACAATGACTGCATCTTCGATTTGACGAGGAAAAGTACATTCCAATATAACATATTATAGGCAAGCGGCGAACCCCCAAAAAGATGCACAAAAGAATGAGTTGACCGACCACTACAAAACGCAAGGAAAAAACCAATTGGGATCGATTAATTATGTTTTCAGGAACAAAAAATCTTTATAATACTTTTTTGTCCCAGTGGTCAGTAATTTGTTATTAACTAAACACTTGTAAAATTACGAAAAATGAAAAAATCGTTACGCTGATATTTTCCTGAAGTAAAATGGATAAAAAATAAACACTTTTTTACTCTTGGTATTTTTTCGAAAAATGCTTCGTTTTTGAGTTACGCGCAATTAAAAGTACGAAATCAACCGAAAAGCGTATATTTCAAAAAAAAATTTCTCGGCTTCTACCGCAGCTTTTTGAAATTTTCAAAATGCAAATTACTCGTAAAAACATGTACTTTTAGGCAGTATTCTTTATCTTCGTACTACTTTTCTTTTGAATGACGAATTCGTCATATCAAACTCGTGAAATTTACGGATCTTTAGGCGGATTTGCGGTTACGAAGCGCGTAACTTATAATGTTCGCGGAACTATTTGTTAATTACTAACGTTTTAATATGTGGTTTTCGGCCATTGATATTTTTTCTTTATACCATGTTCTGTCGAAGGGAATCCTTTCTTAAACAGAACCTCTTTCAATTCTACAACAAAATGTATGTGTACCAAACAGAATTAGAAAGTTATAGACGCTAGAGTAACATGAAAATTATTTCAAAATTATTGAACTGATTTATTTACATAAAATTTACATTTGTGTATATACATATGTTGTAATAGAGTCTACTATACATTAATATTGCAACTATTTTTTCTGAATTTCATCTTCAGCCTCGCATTCGTCACATGAATCCATATGATCATTTGAAATTTTGTGATTATTGCAATTTGTTGAACACGCGCATAGCTCGCAACATTGCAAACCTTGAGACAAACAAGAACACATATCTTCATCTTTGCAGGGTGACTTTCCAGTGCAAGAACAAATGAATTTTTGGAACATTTGTATGGCTTTTTCTCCTTCAAAATAATTGAATGACAATATGTCGTTTTCTCTGATCCATCCGTATTGAGTTGGATGAAATGTCATGATATTATTAAATCTTGCTTGCGACCATACATTTACTTGCCATTTTACGCGCATCACATGCTGTACTAATGCGGGCTCTGAGGGAGGCAGCTTATCTACTGCAGTATCTTTTATGCAAGCAATGTTGTATCTTGAAGTATTTATTGATTTATTCTCCTCTACGAAAGTTCTTTCTTTTTGAAGTTTAATGGGAGTATAAATAAAGTTCAACCATTTCGTCACTACATACAATGCTTTTTCTACAGGTAGATAAACAATATTTATTGAGTTATCAATATCTTCAGCAGAAAGTCTAGAAAATCCCGCATAAGCGGTTTTTTCCCTACATATTTAAACGAACTCACAGTGTCTCAACCACTTAATGCGTGTAGAGTCATAAGAGCTAAGCTTTTTTTAGGTCCCAGTTTTTCATAAAGTGT
>WSXT02174824.1:0-22149 GCA_011762715.2 Neuroterus valhalla | reverse complement strand
TGTCGTTCATCGAAAATTCAGCGAAAAAAATATTCGAAGCCTTCTTGTATTTGAATAAATACAAGATAGATATTTGGCATTTCTCTCTGGATTCTTATAGATCTTATCATTCTGTTTCAGATTCCATCAGAAAATTGTGGAAACTCTGAAAATTGACAAAATGGCGGCGGTTTTTTTGGAAATTTTCAAACTCGAGTTTCTCAAACACCCCAGCTTTTTTTTCCGTTGATTTTTTTTTCAAGGAAGTGCAAATACAGACAATATATTCCATATGAGTTTACCTTGTGCCCGCGTCTCGGAAAGGAGAAAGAATTTTTTCTCCTCCATAAGAATAAAATTCACGATTTCTGCAGAAACAAGAAGAGGTGTAAAAAAGGTTCAAGCATAAAAAATTTTCCTTTAAAAAAGTTCTAAAAAAGAGTTTCTGAATGACTTTTTCTATCTTGCGTCGTTATTGAAATATTCGCTACAATGCGAATAAATGCAATTTACCACTGACATAAATAATCAAGGAGGGTTTAAATCAGCAGGAGAAATTAATTTTTTCAAACAAGGTTGCACTAAAAATGTTAACAGTTGAAGAAAATATTCAACATTTACTTCTCTTGTTTACCCGATTTATTTTTGCGAATATTTCAGTAATGACGCAAGATAGGAGAAATCGCTAATGAACTTTCTTGTGGAACTTTTTTAGAGGAATAACTTTGATTATTGTAACCTTTTTCATATCTCTTCTTGTTCCTGTAGGAATCGTGAACTTCTATTCTTTTGGAGTAAAAAAATTCTTTCTCCTTTCCAAGACGCGGGCACAAGGTAAACTCATATGGAATATATTATCTGCATTTGTACTAACTCGGAAAAAAATCAACTTAAAAAAACGCTGGGGTTTTTGAGAAAATTTAGTTTGAAAATGTTCAAAAAAACCGCCGCCATTTTGTCAATTTTCGGAGTTTTTACAATTGCTCATGGAATCTGAAACATAATAATAAGATCTATAGGAATCCAAAAAGAAATGCCAAATATATGCATTTGTTAAAATACTAGAAGACTTCGAATATTTTTTTCGATAAATTTCCGATGAACGACATCACGAGCATCAAAAGTTGAAAGGCTCCTAAGTTTGTCAAAAAAATTTTTTTATCAAGTCGGTCAAATACGTGTCGTCTAAAATCCTTTGAAAAACAACATATTTTATTTTGGAACGACTCTGCGACTTGAGCTTACATAGCCTGCTCGACTGGAAATGAATTCGGCCTCTGAAATAATAGTTTTTCTGATTATTTCAAGAATGAATAAAATATTACAGATTATGTTATTTCAAATAAAAATTTTTTTTTTAATGGAAAAAATATTTGAAATCACTTGCATACCAATAAATGACTGCTTATTTTTTTGATGATACTATTCTCTACAACTTTACTCTTTCTAATTTTGAACTAAAATTTTCTATGAACTTAATTGTTGAAAAAGAAGAATTTTAACAAGTAGCTATATTTGAATATTGTTTGAATTTTCTCTAATCGAAAACAGCAGAGTTATAAACAATTTTCCCCCTGGAAGAATAAGCCATGAGTTATTAAAGTTCAACCATATCTTAAAATTCGACAAGGAGCGATAGTATGTAAATATACATACTTCTACATACTTCAATATATACATATATTCAATCGCAAAAAATATTCTCGGAAAATTTTTTTTTAAGTTCAAAACCTTTTTCACCTAATCCATTTTATGTGATTTTATGTAATGTAATCCGTTCTTTTTTTTTCTGAATAATTATATCACTTGGATATTTCATACACTTCCACATTCTTATCACATCGCACATTTTATAACCAAAATAATTGTGCGCCGTTCTCCTGATGCATGCGCAAAAGTCTTGTCTCCAAACTCAGTACTGCCCTCTACGCTTAGCTTGGCATATCGCTGTTGCCATAGGGTAAATGTACTAATGGTCGAACAAATAGTGTTAGTCTCATAATTGAATTGATGTAGGTACTTATTTCTTTATTTTTTCTAACAAAGGTTCGCACTTTCGGACTCTGTTTGTATTGTTGAAGTTATTTTTGTCCTCAATTTTGAATTTATGTTGTTTTTATAAGAAACAAGAGGTTTTTCGGTAAAACCTGAAAAAACACCAGTGGTCGGACAAGATTTTCAGTAGTAGGACCGCTTGTATCTAAAAGGCGGCCAGAATTTCCAAGATGCGAAATGTTTTATTTAAAAATGATTTAGCTGTTTACACAATATTTAAAAATACCTGAAGCAACGATAAATAATTAAAAATTCTTTTTACATCAAATCGAATCATTTTTACTGACTGTTTTCCAATTCCTCATTCTCTATTGTGCACTCCATTTTTTAGGTTAGTTTTATTCCCTGTGTATGTTTAAATTGTACTAAAATGTTTTTGACTGCAAAATCAGTTTCCCGAAAGTTTAACGTGTTCACGGATAAAAAATAAAAAATAAAAAGTATTTCGTCTGAGGAAAATTAGGCTTGAATTGATCAATAAACAGGGTTGGGATTCGGCGGACGATTTTGAATTCCCGGTCATTTTCAGGTTCTTCAGGGTCAAGTTTTTAAATTTCCCCGGTCGACTAGAAGTAAACATTATACATATTCCTCTCAAAACTGCAGATTTGAAAGTGAATTGAACAAATCAATTTCTTTTAGATCCTATTTAACCAATGCAACCTCATATTCTTAATTTATAACGTAATTAAGTATAGATGAAGATTACATTTCTCGAAGCTCTGTTGGCCTTAAGGTACACATTCTCATCGTGGCACTCGCGCTTCACGCTCGACTTTTGACGGAAGTTTTTACATGTAAGTTTATTATCTAAGATACCTCCACAAGAGAAATCGAATGCGCTCTTTAGTATACAAAAAACAAGTGTATCAAAAAACGATTTGATCCGTTCATTTTTTGGTGAGTTATCATGTTTACAGACGGACGGACATACAGACAGACACCATCGTCAAAACAGGATTTTTGGCTTCAGGGGGTCCTTGAACGTAGAGGTTCGTTGAAAATGAAAGATGTGGAATTTCGGGTGATGCTTATACTTTCTAAATCATAAATTATGAGAAGTTAATAAACATTTCGATTTTCAAACATGTGCTGTACAGTAAAAGCTTGATTTTTTAATTCTTTCATTGGAATTATCGTGAAAATTCAAAAAGTCGTATCGATGAACTTGTAAAGCTCACCAGAAGAAACATTTTTTCTCTCTGACTTTCTTCTTATTCATGTGTTATTTGGCTAAAAATTCTCATTTTGATTTCTATTCCTGAATTTCGGAAATGACACAACTCTAACAATTTTGTTTAAAAAAAAAAAATCATGCGGATAAATTGTTTCACGTTTCACGTACTACAAGAAGACATACTTACAATTTTTTTAGTCTTGGAAATAAAGGTCCAAAAAAATTTTCAAAATTCTCCCTCTCTTCTTTTTTTTACCCAAAATAGCTGCTTAACGAACTCGACTTGTCTTTTTGGCCCTTCAAAATGGCTACCAAAGCACGATCGAATATGATCACTCTTTCGAGAGTTATCAAGTTCACAAAATATTTTTGATTATTTTTTGTGCGATCAAATTTGGAATTTTCGATTTTTTTGAGAAAATTCAAAAAGTTGTATTCAGGATTTTGTAGGGCTCACAAGAAGAACATTTTTTCCTTCTGACTTTCTTTTCAATCTTGCGTTTTTGGCTAAAAATTCTCATTTTATTTTATATTTTCGAATTTTGAAAATGCCACAACTCTAACAATTTTGCTTTCATAAAAAAAATAATTCAGATAAATTGTTTCAATTTTTATGTACTTCGAGAAACCATACTTAAAATTTTCAAGTCTTGGAAAAAAAGTCCAAAAAATTTTTCAAAATGCTCTCCCTCTTTCATATTTTATCCAAAATATCTGGCTAACGAACTCATCCTTTCTTTTCCACCAATCAACAGGTATGTTAAAGGCCGATTTGATCCGTCAATTTTTTCGTGAGTTATCGTGTTTACGGACAGACGGTCGGACAGCCGGACGGACATACGGACATACAGACCAACAGACAGACACCATCGCCAAAACTTGATTTTCGGCTTCAGAGGGTCGCGAAACGTGGAGATCCGTTGAAAATGCAAGATGTGAAATTTCAGACGATTCTAATACTTTCTCAATCATAAATGATGAGAATGTAAAAAAAATTGGATGTTTAACGAAGCAAATGAATCTTCAACTGAAAGTATGGAATCTTCAATAGGAATAAGTTAAATTTTTAGTTAGAAAAAATGACTTGCGACAGAAAAAAAATCACTTTCAACAAACAACAAAAAATTAACTGTCAAACGAATTATTACATTTTCACACAAAATGATAAAGTATCAAATGAAATTGTAAATATTCAACTGAAGTAGCTGTATTTTAAACCAGAAAGATTAAGTTTTAATTGAAATGATGATTATTAAAATAGAATAGTGCAAATTTTGAAAAAAATTCGACTGAAATGAAAAATGTTCAACTGTATAGCATGAACTGTTAACCGCAAAGAAGAATTTCTGAGGGAGCATGATAACTTCCGAAGGGAAGAACAATTTTCTACTAAAAAATCGACTTTTAAACGGAATATGTTGAGTTTCAACGAAAAAATTGATTTTTCAATTCAAAAAGACAGATTTTCACAGAATTCTCGAATTTGAAACAGGAAAAGATCAATTCTGCACTACAAACGAAACAGTTAAAATTTTAGATCAAGACTGATTATTTTCCACCAGGCTTATTAATTTTCAGGTATAATGATAAATCTTCAAAGGGAATAGATTATTTCAAGCAAGCACATGAATTTTCAACCGTAAAGAATATTTTTATAAGGAAAAGGGAAATTTTCCACGAATCACATAAATTCTCGAAGAAGTAGTTTCTTTCATAAATTCAAAAATAAATTTTTAACGTAATACTTGAATTTTCACCAAAAAAAGAAAGTACTTACAATTTCAACCAGAGGTGTATTTTGAATCGAAATAATGCAACTTTAACAAGAAATTTCCAACAAACGAGTAAATTTTAAACAAGTATTTGATTTTCCAACTAAAAAAGGATGAATTCGCGATGAACAATGTAAACAAGGTTTCTATTATAATTCAGAAATATTCCTCCTTTGGAATACTACTTCCACTCCAAAGACTGCTTCAAGTACTTTCTTTATTTGAAATTAAGACGAGGAAAATTGTGACGAATTTTGAATGGAGGAAAGATTTTTTAAAATTCCTTTCTTCTAAATCCAAATTGTAATTAGTTTGAACAGTTCCCGATCCATGTAAAAAATTCCCTGTTCCAAGTGCAATTACACTTCCTCTTTCCTCACTAAAACTCCCTGCTCTAAAATAAAAACTAGAATTATTTTCTGAAATTGTCTGTCCCGATTCAGATAAATGCGGAAAAGCAAATAAAACAAATTTGCAAAACGTTTTTCTTTTGATGGAAAATAAAATGAAAATTCTTCCTTTCATAAAGTAGGGATGTATTTAAATATTTTGATAATCAAATTAGAGGAACGTTACATTCTTTAAATCAAATGATAAAATATCTTTTTAATCCATAAAAAGAAAGCGGTCATTTCTCGTTTTTTTTTCGATAGAATCTTGAATAGTCTAGGTTGAGTCAAATGAATGAAATTTTCAAGTTTCTCACATTTGATAGATGCGAATTCAAAACTGAATTGAATTTCTTAGTCTCGAAAGTGAAGATTGACAGGCTAATCCCCCGAAGTGTCCCCTTTCGATTTGAATGGAAGTAAAAGATGTTAAAGAGGGTCAAAAGTGAACGACACTTGTTTTTTCTTATCAGCCGAAAATACGTATCATTCAGTTCCTATCTCTCTCAAATATGCTCAAGTTTGATCAAAAACAGAAAGAGACTCCTGAAAAGGTTAGGTTATGAGCCATTCAAGAATTTTAGCTAGGTTGGTTCAAAAAACATTTTTTTCCTTACCACGACATTTTTTGCTCTATACAAAAGAACTATGTGTCTAATTTTTAAGGATTTGAAAAAAATTATCAATATAGCTCAATAGATCAGGAAACCTCCAAGAAAGCTCAGGTGTGGTGGAATCATTAAACAACACGAATATGATAAATATCATTTTTTCAAATGCCTGTACCTCTAATTTGGCTGAAAGTCACCCCTTGTGACTCATAGATTCTTATTATAGGGTAACGTTTCAGAAAGTAACGATCGCCCTTTGATCAATAACGGAATTATTGGCTTAGAAAATTAGATCGTTTATAGTAGCAGAAAGGGATTCTCATCATGTAATTTTTTAGTTTTTTGTTCTGAAACTGGAAAAGTTTTTTTTGCAAGTTTTCGGAAATTGTTGCAGTTTCTTCACAACTAAACAAATACAAGTTGACTTTGCTTTTGGCGTCTTGTAACTGAAGATCAGAGTTTGAAACACGGTCGGAAGTTAAGGAAACATTCGCCTCGAGCGAGGGAAAGATTCTACCCACTTATTTTCTCTAAATGTTTTCAATCAAACTTTCCAAGCCTCAATTCAAGTAAGTTTGGTGTTCTACAGTAACAACTTATTTTCACACATCGTCCTAATTTGAAAAGAAGTTCACCTAGAGCAAAAGAAAGGAATTCCAATCAGATATTTTTTTTTTTGGATTGATTCATCAACTCAATACCTTATAGTTAGGGATCAAATGTTTGCTTTTTTTATCATGAAACTAGACTTTTTCCTAGGAAGCCAAGGGATCAGGAGAATACTCTACCCCTAATAACGCGTTAACAATATATTAAAACTGTTAATAATTCATCTGCTGCTGCTCGCTTCCGTAACGATCGAGTTTGGATTCGACTTGAAGCTGCGTTTTCGCGGAGTTTAGTGTCAGCCAAGGGAGGAGGAGGATAATCTACGTTTTAAAAATATATCAAGACAATAATTAAAACTGAGATCTAAAAGTTTGACACTCAGCATCATACTCTTTAGAATATATTTTCTCAATTTTGAAATATATGTGGTTGTAAAATTATCTGATGAGCAGAAAGTTATTGCACTCTTGTTGTTATTCGTTGCGGTAATCTTTATTACGTAATTCGGTATCAATATTCACTATTCAGGTTCCAATATTCCTTTTCTCCATCATAAATTAAAGTTTATAGAATATGAAGCAAATCGCTCGGCTGAATTTATTGATCATTTGAAAATATTTCAGTTACTAATCCAAGTAATTATGAAATGAAATATCGAAAACATTGAAACATTCAACCCACAAGGAAATTTTCCGAATGTATGCTTTAAATCCAATCTTGAAAGCATCCACGCGGAGTAACATTTCAGTTCAAAGGCGATTCGCATCTTGAAAGGATTGCTTCTTTGGTAATATCTGATGGATTGAAATTAATATTCAAAATGAATTCTTATTTGTCTCAGACCTATGAATTCCGACTTATTATGAAGTACCTGCTACGCATTTTCAAGAATTCAAAGGAAAATTAAGATTTCAAAGCAAATGTATTGTTGAAAAAAAAGAAAATATAAACATTTAGGATTGTAGTTGGGATCGAAGTTATGGTACCAATTTGGAAACAAAAAAGTTCAAGGAAATGGTCATTTTCAATATTGAATTCTGATCTTCATCTTCATCTATTTTATTTACTGCTCTGCAAATCTCTTTCTGAAAAGAGGCAAATTGGAAGTAATTCAAGCTTGTATCAGTGTTATTCCTTGCGAATTCCATTATTCTTTCATCCCCTGATTGTTTATTCCTCTCCTTCCTGCAAAAACATTCCCTGCGTAATAAAAAATAGATTTCTCATCAAAACTTTTCAGATACGGCTTCATGGAACTAAAAAAGGTAGTTTCAAAGTTAATTTTAGTTTCAATGAAGAGTTCAAGTTTTGAAATTGTAATAGAAAACATTAAAGTTTGAAAGAAATTCTCAAGACTGGAAAATTTTGAAATAGGTTTCAGTTCAAGATTATCTGAATTAGATTCAGTAAGAGGCAACTAGAAAGCAAAGAACAAAGTAATTTTTTAAAAGAGATAAACTAAAACCAATGAAAACATATTCTTCTTCAAAAAATCTTCCTATTGTCAAGCTTGAAAATCATATATGAATTTTCCTCAAACCTTCCGGGATCGACTGGTTTTTTCTAGTTGACATGAAAGGATTCAGTTTAAGAATAAAAAGTAGAACTGCTCATTTTCACAGATCGCATAAAGGGAATATCGTACAAAGAAACATAGGACGTATTTATTGTGAAAACAGTTTGGTATATAATTAAAACATCTGGAACCGATTCATTTTCTAGTCCAGAATAGAGCCCCCTAAAAATATCAATTTTATGGCATACTTCAAATATCGATTTGTACTCAATTTAATGGATATCATATTTCACAATAGATTCTGTACTGCTTGCCACAGCACCTACAGTTCTGTTACCCCCCCCCCCCCCATGCCTGGACTCAATTACTCAACATACCCTTCAGACATGTGCCGGCGCCCCTAATGCTTCCTGTCCGGCTGACTAAAACCGACCGATCTACTGATTACTAAATGTGAAGAGTACCGTGTTGTTACTACTTGAAATATTAGACATGGAACTGTTTTATATGAAGCTAAATCAAACACTCCTTAGCATTATAAAATTATCATTATTTTTTAATCGTGATTTCAGAAACTTTGATAATTTAAATACAATTTCTTTTAACTTACAATAGAGTCAGGCCACGTCAAATGTGTCCATAAAATTTTTGTGATTTTTTAAAAAGTGACAACAATTAGAAAAATCTGTACATAATAGCATTACAAAAAACACTTTGAACCGTTTTTCAAAAAACCGCACCGTATTCATTTATTTCAATAATAATGATATTTCCAACTTCTAATAGAAAAATCAATAACTTTCGACTCGTTTGCAATAATCGAATGAAATTTTTTATGATAGTTGTGAGGCGTTTTTTCTTTCTAAAAAGATTTATTTCTAAATTATATTTGCAAAATTAAAATTTTTTCATAAACAATTATTTAAACAAATTCGATAATTCATAATTCTAGGCCCCTGATCGTAGTGAAAATTTAACACAATGTAGTATGAACACTTTATCCCGTTCTCTCAAAAAATGGGTGATTCTCACTCTGCCAGTATTAAAAAAAAGTTTTTGTCGCGGGCGCCGCGTAACGATTGTCGCATCGAACGGCGCGCAGTGGGAAAAAAAGCTTCTTTATGGGACAAAAATCAGCTGACTCCTCAATTTTCAACGCATCAGAGTTTTTTTAAATACTCGTGAAGAATCTTACTTCAACGTAGAGGTGCACGTTTTTTGAATTTGTTATTAATTAATTTGTTCTTCAACTTAAAATTTGCAATTGGTTATATTTACGATATATACTTATACACATTCATCGACATTTCTTCACAAAGGTGTTGAATTAGTAAAGCTACTTTTTTTAAATGAAAATGTAACTTGTAGATAAATATCCTGTATTTTGTTAATTGTTATAAACAAATTAATGGATGTGACTGTTGACTGTTGCATTTTCGGATTCCTAATGTATTACTCACATAAATTTTGTTGTAAAAATGTGAAGAATCAATTTTTAATTGTGAAAAAGCTTCAAATAACAATTTTAGCTAATATAATAAACAATTATGATAAAGAAATTCACTGATTTGTCATATCTATACACTACCGTCGGAAATTATGAGATCGATCGACGCAAGCACTATCAAAAATCACTGCTGGCTTTGAACCACTAAAACTCAGAGAAAAAAAATGATATAGCATTTTAAAAAAGACAGTTAGAAAGCTCATGGAATTCCACGTCTGTAAGACGAATGTTGTTTATATATGCTGAAGAGAATACAGCACGTGATAAGTTTAAAAAAAAAATTCTAGAATTTTTTAAAGTTTGTACCTTGACTCCAACTTCTAGCATGACTAAGGAAAATTGTTGCAAAAATCTGAAAATTATACGACAAGGAGCCTGAAATTTAAACTTCAATCCAAGCCAAAGAAACTTGGAAAATCTCAATCGGTTCCCGAGATACGATTAAAAATGTTCAATCGTATCTGAGTTGAGTTTTAGTCGACGATCACGGTTTTCGGCCGGTCTGCTGTTCGCCTCCTTCGTTGAGCCAGGACCGATGACCGAATAGGCCACGCACAGAGGCGGTGCTTGATTGGGGACCTCTTATACTTTTGATTCTGCTCATTGGTAATTTTTATTTCAAATGGTTGTAAATTTTTGATATCAATAATTGTTTTCGAAAATTGTTTACAATTATTTCAATTCGCAATTATCTCCATATAGGAGAATAAAAAAATGATGACCAGTTTTTTTATTCCTTAAAATTTTTATCAACTACAATAATAATAAAAATGTAGATATATTGTCACGAGAGTAAACTATTTTCCAAACGAATTGCGCATCTTATTTCTGAATGAATTATTTATATGAGAAACTCTCAAAAACATTTAAAGTGAATAATAATGAAATTATTATTATCATATTATTATAACTTCAATATATCTACTATTTATCAATAATTCTGCATTGAAATAATTGGTTATAATTTAAAAAACAATGAATAATTCTGAAGATGTACAATAGTTTGAAATAAAAATTACTGATGAGCAGAATCAAAAGTATAAGAGAGCCCCAATAAAGCACCACATCTGTGCGTGACCTTTTCGGTCCTGACTCAACGAAGGAAGCGGCGAACAGCAGACCGGCCGAAAACCGTGATCGTCGACTAAAACTAAACTCGGATACGATTGAACATTTTCAATCGTATCTCGGGAACCGATGGGGATTTTTCAATTTTCTTTGGCTTGAAATGAAGATAGAATTTCAGGCTCTTCGTCGTTTGATTTTAAGATTTTCGCAACAATTTCCCTAGGTCATGCTAGAAGTTGAAGTCGAGGTACAAAATTTTAGAAAATCTGGAATTTTCTTCCAAAACTTATCACGTCCTGTATTCTCTTCAGTGACAAAAAAAAAATTTGTTTTACATTACTGGACGTGAAATTTCATAGGCTTTCTAACTGTTTTTTCTAAATGCTGGCAGAAAACAAATTATATTCACAGGATTTTGGGGTAAAGTCTTGGATTTTCTTCATAAATGGTACATCGATAGTGTTTGTGAAGACAAAGTCTTCCACCAAGTTTGAAGCTAAAATATCAATTAGATCAAAAGTTTTGATCCATTAAAAGAGAAAGGCGGATTTTTTTTACAAGCGCTGTAACTCGAGAATTACCGATCGGATCGAGACGTTCTTTTTTTGAATATACGTGGGGAAATATGTACTTCAAACGTATGTGAATGATGAACCATGTTATTCATTGATTAAAAAGTTATGAACATTTGAAATAAACAATTGCGATATTTACCAAAAGGGGCACGTTTTATTTGAAAAATTTCAATTGTAATCGATTCCTTGAACAATTTTGCATAGGAATACGTTCTAAAATGTCTCTAACTTTGATAAGAGAAATTTCAGTGAGCGTACAATCAAAGCGCGGAGTATATGTGGAGATACTGAACTTCGGAGGCGACTTGTTATTTCCATGGTAACGGATTGTTGGGACGAATTACTCTCAAGCGCGCTGCACCACGCTTTGTTTGTACGCCCACTGCACATTCCCTAATCAAAGTTAAAGATATTTCAAAACGTATTCTTATGCAAAATTGTTCAAAGAATCGATTGCGATTAGAATTTTCCAAATAAAACGTGTTCCTTTTGGTAAAAATCGCAATTGTTTACTCTAAACGTTCACAACTTCTTAATTAATAGATAACTTGGTTCATCATTTGCATGCATCTAAAGTACAAGTTTTTCCGCGTATTCCAAAAAAAAGAACGTCTCTGTCTGATTAATAGTTTTCGAGTTACAGTGCTTTTAAAAATAATTCGCCTTTTTCTTAATTGGATCGAAATTTTTGATCTAATCAATATTTTGGCGTCAAACTTGGTGAAAACGTTTGTCTTCACAAACACTATCGATGTACCAATTATGAAGAAAATCCAAGACTTTACCCCAAAATCCTGTGAATATAATTTGTTTGCTACCTGCTCTATCATTTTTTTTCGCTGAGTTATCGTGGTTGAAAGCCAGCAGTGGTTTTTGATAGTGCTTGCGTCAAACGATCTCATAATTTCCGACGGTAGTGTACTTCGAAAAATTTTCTTTTCTGTGGAAGAACAAGAATATTACACATTAGAGTTCAATGTAGCAACATTTGTCATTGTTAAAAACAATTTTTGTAAACAAATATACTTATTTTGCATATCTGTGCATCGAAAATTTTTCTTTCCTGTGGAATTATTTATTCTCATCTGAAGAACAAGAATATTACACATTGGAGTTCAATGAAACAACATTTGTCATTGTTAAAAACAATGTTTTTAAACAAATCCACTAATTTGGCATATCTGTGCATCGAAAATTTTTCGAACGAGTACAAACAAATAAGTACAAACAAATAAGTACAAACAAATAAGTACAAACAGCCGCGTCGTAGTGTAAGCCGCATGCGCCGAGTGCGCCGTTCGAGGCGACAATTGTTACACGGCGCCCGCGACAAAAACTTTTTTTTATTACTGTCAGAGTGAGAATTACCAATTTTTTTTGTTGAGAAAGGGATAAAGTTTTCACACTACATTGTGTTTAATTTTCACTACGATCAGGGGCCTAGAAGTCATAAATTATCGAATTTGTTTGAATAATTGTTTATGAAAAAATTATAATTTTGCAAATATAATTCAGAAAAAATTCTTATTGGAAAGAGAAAACGCTTCACAACTGTTATAACAACTTTCATTCGATTTTTGCAAACATGTCGTAAGTTATTAATTTTTCTGATAGAAGTTGCAAAAATCATTATTATTAAAATAAATGAAAACGGTGCGGTTTTTTGAAAAACGGTTCAAAGCATTTATTTTTGTAATGCTACTATGTACAGATTTTTCCAATTGTTGTCACTTTTGAAAAAATCACAAGAATGTCATGGGCACAGTTGACGTGGCCTGACTCAATAATTAAAAGTCGTTGAAAATTCTGTTTGTAATATAGGGTTTTGAACTTATTTAGGTAAAACCAAATTTATTTAATTCCAGGTGGTTTTCGAGAGGCGAGTTCTTCTTGTTTGTACCATGCTCGTTGGACTATCAATTTGTATTTGGGCCGTGGCGATCGGAACTGATCATTGGTTCACCGTTGAATCTCCTACACCAGACGGAGTCGATATGAATGTCAAAAAAGACCCATTAAGGAGACTTGTAAAAAAAAATGTGGGCCTTTGGAGAACTTGTCTCAAATACAGAATACCGACCAATGGCACTTCGACTGAAATGAGGACCTTAAGTTAGTATGCAACTATTATATATATTATATGCTATGTGCTTCAGAAAGAGATTAATTTTCTCCATTTTTTTTTTGATTATGTGACTAAAAAAATACTAAATTTTCGAATACTTAACGAAACTGTGCAGTGATATCTGTTTTCATACCCGCAGGGCTGCCACTCAGTCACTTCAGTCACTTTTTTTTCTCAAGTCACTTTTTAGTCACTTTTTTTAAAAACGGTCACTATGAGTCACTTTCTTCAAGAAACAGTCACTATAAATAACTTTTTTACAGGAAGAGGTCATATAATTACAAATAATTACCCTTTCTTGTTATCGACTTCCGAAACTCTATTTACCATTGAAGTTGAAGTTATTTTAGTTCGTGAGTTCATGATTTCGTAGCACTCCCCACTGAGAGCGGTATACAGCGGTGTATAGCAGCATGTGGCACATACGCACTTCAATTTTTTTTTTGTGTTTGCGTTACACGAATTGGAAAAATTTATTATTTATTGGAGGAGTGAAAAAAATGGATCAAAATTTAAGAAACAAAATAATGAAGAAGTGTCATCTCTTTATTTTTGATCACTTGCAATTATTAACTGTTGAAGATTCCATATTTTATTCAATGTGAAAGAAATCAATTAGGAATTTTGGAAAGTTTGAATGATTGAAAACAACTGTTACTTATTCAGAGAATTTCTATACCCAATTTTGTCTAATTATTTTGAGTGAATGTTCAAATAAGAATCAGACATTTTTTTGAAAATGCAAATATAGCGAAGGAAATTCGGAGAAGAGGAGATCAATCTTCGATTGCCTTATTTATCTTATGAGGATTTGAAGTGTTTGAAGAGCACTTACGTAAACGATCGTTTTAGCGTCAGCAGACTAACAGTTTCAGAAATTTGAGCTGGATCGTATCGCATTTTCTCACTATATTTACAGACAACATTTTAGAAAGTAATTCCATTTTCGAACAGGAAAGACAATTTCATGAGATTCGGAACTCAAATTGATTATTTTGAAAAATATATTTATTCGTCCCACTCGTGGTATAATTTCAAAAAAATATTCTCGGCAGGATTAAAAATTTTTGTTTTGTTTTCAATCAAGAAATCGTGTCATTGAGTTAATGACTTAAGTTGAGATTAATTGTAATTAATGTGATTCCTACTTAATTGTTTTCTATCAAAAAAATATTTTTTATTGTTTCGTAAGTTGGTAAGTATATTAAGTATACTAAGTATACTTAAGTATATTCAATCTCTCTAGCAATACTATATTTCAAAATCAACTTTTTGCGTTCCAAAATTTGTGTATAAATTTTGTTGGCAGAGTTGGCTCCTCGAGAGCCTTGAGTGATTTTCTGTTGTTTACGACGTATTGACTTTCAATTGTTAGAAATTTACCAGACACTGGGTCGGTATGGTTTGCTGAGTCGAATGGCTGGGTAAAATAAATGCTGATCCAGAAATAAACGAGAAAGAGATAAAAACGTACAGAAAGAGAGAAAAGTCCACTCGTGGCAAAACTTACACCCGTGTGCTCTCTTACATATTACACAAGTTCGCTCACACCTATACATGAGAGTGACCATTAAGTAGAAAAAAGTAGTAATTAAAGCCCAGGGACCACGCTGAATCTTCAATTAGGTTCAGATTAGCGGAAACTAACGAAGAATAAAGTTTTTTTTCTCGTCATTCCGGATAATGTTTGAGAATTAGGCAGGAATTATCGCCGTTAAAATGTTTTTTCTTTCTCGAACTTTTCCTCATAAAAATATTGACCTGACTTCATATATTCCACAGATTTTGTATATTTTATAGGAGAGATTACTTTAATTTTACAATTTTAAGCTGTGTACTCTAAACACTCAATAAAAAAAATTATATTTTAAGGGAAATTTACTTTGAAAGCTTCAACGTAGAAAGTTGTTAGATTTTGATTAATTAATTGTTTCGTGGTTTTATTCCAAGTGGAATAATTTTCAATTTTTTATCGTTTTACAGATTTATTTGAAAAGGGCTCCGAATATGAAAGAGCTGCTTGAAGCAATTTAGTTCCTATCTTAGTGACCCTTTATTTGTTTGAATTTGAAATTCTACCATTTTGAACGTTTAAATTGAAAAATGTTTTACTATGATGAAAATTGCGAATCTTTTCCTTCTCGGAATAAATTAATCTGAGCGAAATTATTTTTTCAGGTTTCAGTTCAAAATCTTGAAATCCTAAAATATTGTGCCCTTTTAACCTAAAACTATAGAATGTTGGTATCTTCGGATTAAAATTAGTTATTTATAACCAAGCATTTGTCAAATTATTTTATGAACTCTGAAATAAAATTAGGATATAACTAAGAAGATTAAACACTCGACTTATTCTCAGAATAAAATAAAATTTATCTGGAATTTTAATGTAGCTTAACAATTAGATTATTGTCCATCAAACTTATCCCAGGAGTCGGAGCATTTTATCAATTTTTAATTATTCTGATTTTGAAAGATTTTCATTCAAAAAGGTTCAATTTTTTTGGTTATGGTTTGAATACGATAAAACGTAAATTATTTCCATATCAAAATTTGCTTTTTGCCTCATTTTTAAACTTCAGACTGAAAGTTTTTGAAAGGGAAACAGAATAGAATTTCCAGTCTGAAGTTTAAAAATCAGCGGCGGGTTTTTTGAGAAAACTCAAAAAGTTTTTGGATTTGATGTATCTCGGAAATGGTAGGTTTTCGGGAAAATTTGTGAATTTCTACAACTTTTCTGATTGAGTTGACGTGCTGCGATGAAAATTTCAATTAATAGATGGCGCTAAAGTGCCAAAAAAGCGTATTTTCCATGTTGCACGTTCAACAACAACTATTAGCACATTTTGGTACAGCTCGTTTGATGAATTCTTAAATCACCGTCAATACTCAAGTCAGCATAGTTTTTGAAAAAAATTAATAATAATAAATGTTAGTTCATAATAACAATTTATTATAGCAAGGAATAATTTGAAAGTCCAACTTACAAAAAATTGATTTATTCACTCTGAAGTAATGATTTATTATGTACCCACACTAACATCGCCCTATAGTCGGAAACGATGGAAAATCTACGGTGACAGGTTTGTCACGCTATAACTCGTGAACGGTAAGTCATGCAAGAAAAATTTTTGTATAAATTTTGTAGGTTTTTTTGAGACAAACAACTTTTTTATTGACAGTTATGCGTTAAAAAATTTTTTTCCGCGCCAAAAAGCGAGAAAACGCTTTTTTTGGTACTTGAGCGCCAACTATGAATTGCAATCTTCATTGCAGCATGTCGACCTAATAAGAAAGTTGTAGAAAACATTGCCCCCAACATTTTCCAGGTTAAGCTCCTTAAATGCTCGTCTAGTGATTTCCACAAGAAAATGTTTTATGGTATTTCTTTCCACAAAATTTGACAGATTGACTGTACTATAGGAGAAATAAAGGAAAATGATTATTTCATGTCTTATGTGTCATTAAAAATTTCCATTGTTTTCAGGGTCTGTGGAGATAGTAAATTCTTTTCGAGTATTTCGATGGGGGGCCAGTTGTCTCTGCGGTTTAACCGCTGAGCGCAAACAAGTAGTATGATATTCTAATATGTATTGAGCGTGAGGAACGTTACTCTACTATTTACATAAGACTCATTAATTTTAGTATATTGTTAAAAGTTTATTGTTATTTCTCGATGCGACTTCGCTTGATTTTTCCTCTTCTCTTGCTTCCAAGATCAAAGATAGTAGTGTGGTCTAAAAACTAACACAACTCATGATTTCGGTAAAATAGAACATTACTTTGTCATTCATTCGCCTTGAGTTTAAATGTGCCATCATTTTTCACTAAGTGGACGATCTTTCTTTCATATTTTTAAATTGAAGCAAAGTCTGTCAATTTTCTATTTGAAAAATTTACAAATCACTTAGAGGGAACGTTTCGAGAGAAATTTAAAACAAAAATTTTCAGTTGATGGATTCTTCCTGTTTCTTTTCAACATCTCTGATATTTTTCTCTATTTTGAATCTTGAAGAATATCTAATATTAAATTCTTTCTTTTAGGTGAGTGCAAACATCAAGATATGTTTCCAACTGAACGTGAGATAAGGAGGGATCCAGGACTGAATATGACGGTGCTTAGTAAGTTTGACAAAATTTGTTAATTAAAATAAAAATTCGAGTTTCTTATCGACAAATCAAGATTTCTGGGAAGTAAAGTAGTTGCAACGTTTAATTGTTAAATTCAAAGTTTCAGTAAAATTGTTGGAACGAGGCCCACGATTGGGCTCAATAATTCACAAGTCAGCCACTGATACGTAGTTGATTTACTGATTAGTGTGTAAAATTTGAATTGCGCCCAACTATCTCTAGTTCATTAAAGGTATTTATTCTGTGTCGTCTCGTTAAATGATTAGTGGAGCCATTCAGATTCTGAACAGAGCAACAAGCGTTGCCGATGATATTGAGAGAAAAACTTTTTTCCCAAAAATTGTTGGTACTATAATCATTTTTTATCAAAATAAATGTTCCAAGATTATTGTATCAAACATGCTTATCAATGTTTAAAGAAGAGTTGAAGTTAATCACTTATGGATATGCTATGGAAATATTTATCAAATGTTTATGTTTTACTGAAATGGTTCTTTATGATTATTAGATTACTCGAGAACAGAAGTTTCATTTGCTGTAATCAGTATGTTTGTTATGATAATGGGTTTTGGATTTTCTATCTACACGTTCCGTAACCCACGATACATGTTCAAACGACTAGCTGGTGGAATCCACTTCATTACAGGTAAGTTGATTAATATCTGGGTCGGAGAATCATTAATTACAAAGTGGAATCAGATAAAACGTATGTAAGTTTTAAAAAGCAGGATTACAAAGAACTATTCAATTTAAAAAACGTAGTGCTGTAATTTACTTTGCAGCTCAGCTACTTTCGACGTGAAAACTATCATTTTTATCAAAGGCTACTATTTTTTATCAAATCCTAGTACTATACTATTTGTAATTTGTGTAAGCAATTGCAGTATATTATTTTCACACTGTTTTAATTTGAGAAACAAGAGCTGTTGAAACGTATCTTTCTGCTACAAATAAACAAATAAATAGTTGAGACTATTAATTTTTCAAGTTAAACTTTTTTCAACGTTTCTCATCATTACGTCACTGTTGATTTTTTCGGAATATAATGTTATAATTATAATATTTCGGTCTAAAAATATTATTATAATAATATTTTATTGTCATAATTGATATAAATAACTATGAGAAAATACGATTGAGGACTTTTTCTCATATACCAAATTTTTATTCGGCGTGAATAACTGGGAGTTGTTTCCTTGAAATTATGTTGTACATAACTGAATTTTCCAAATCAAAGTACAGAAATGTAAAGTTTTGTATGCTAAGTATATTGAGAATACAATTTTTATTAATTATTATATACAGATTATTGCATTTTAAAGGCCTTGACTGTGTATTAGGGTGGTCCAAACAATTTTTCTTCGAATTTTTACGCAAAACGCCTGGAAATTTGTTCGAATCCACATACAAATAAATGAATTTTTTTTTTTAGAATAATATTTGGAGGTGGTGCAAGCCTCATGAAGTTTAACACGTATTTCCCATATGAAAAAAAGCCGTTTTTGTAAATTTTATTCAGAATTCTCAATATTAGGTTGATCGAGTTTAAAATTCACCATTTTTCTTCAAAATTAGTCACAGAATGCGAAAAAATATGACTTTTCAAATATCAACCCAATAAGTCTGTTTTATAGGGTGCCAAAAAACCCTCATAAGTGGAGAAATTGGTTTTTGAGTTTTTGGCACTAATTATGATGTTTTGCGGTTTTTTAAGGCAGAATGCTTCAAATATATGAAATACTACTATGTACTGCAAACCAGATGTTTATTTAATTTGTTCAAACAATTTATTATTGCTTTTAGCAACTCTCTCTCAGAAAAGGGTAAGAGTTTGGATTAGAACCGAGGTAATAATCAATTGAAGTTACAAAAATAATTGTTTAAACAATTTTTTATTAATTATATCAATATTTTCTTGGAGTAATGCTACAGAGTTGCAGCTTTTTCTGCAATTTTCAACTTTTTGGCCACCTCTCACTCCAAGTATGTGATTATTTAATTTAATTTAGCAAACATTATTGTTTGAACAAATTGTAAATGTTTATAGCTATCTTCATCGAGATTATTACTATATCGTTACAGTTCTTTCCTGAAATGTTCAAATTTTTATCATTTTTCAATTAGATTAAAGTAATAATTAATTCATGCTAAAAAATAATTGTTTACACAATTTATTATCATTGCTCCTAATATTTTCTTTGCTGAATGATAGAAACTTGCGGTTTTTTTTTAATTTGTGCCCACTTCTGACTTGAAGTGCGTTAAAATTTAATTAAATTTAACAAAAATAACTGAATATCATTCGGATGAAATTTAATTAGATTTTTTATTAAATATGAACCATTATATTTTTGATTGGAAATTTATATTTTTAGGTCAAAAATTCAACTCTTTGGTTGAAAGTTGAACTACTTTCTTAGGGAAACATTGGGAAAAGAACAGAAATAATTCATTCAGAACAATACAATACTATTCAAAATGTGATTCTCTCTAATGTTTATTTGTTATTTGTTCACAACGAAAAAGGTTAAGCAAAGTTAAACATTTCAAAAAAGGCAACTTTTTAGCACTAATTTGAGAGAAGATAACAATAAACAATAATGATTTCTTCAAACAATTAGTTTTGTTAAATCAAATTAGGTCTTAACTCACTTCAAGTGAAAAGTGGGCAAAAAAGTTAAAAATTTCGAAAAAAATAGCAAGTTTCTATCATGGAACAAAGGAATTAGGAATGATGATAAATTGTTTAAATAATTATTTTTTAACATGAAATAATTATTCCTTAATCTAATTGAAAAGCGATAAAAATTAGAAAATTTCAGGAAAACCCGCCACTTTGTAGTATTCATCTAGATTCTAGAAAAACATAGTTATAAACATTTACAATTTGTTCACACAATTATTTTTGCTAAATTAAATTAAATAATTACACACTTCAAGTGGTAAGTGGCCAAAAAGTTGAAAATTGCAGGAAAAACCGCAACTTCGTAGCATCATTCTAAGAGAATATTGTTATTGCTAACAAAAAATTGTTTGAATAATTATTTTTGTTAACTTCAATTGAATATTACCTCGCTCTAACTAAACCGTTGGAAATAAGTTGAAAATCCAGAAAAAACCTTGACTTTCTAACCCTTTTCTAAGAGAAAGTTGCTAAAAACAATAATAATATGTTTAAACAATTCAAATAAAATATTATTATCAGTATAAATTATTATTTTATGTATTTGAAACAATGTGCGTTAAAAAGCCGCACAAAATCATAATTAGCGACAAAAATTCGGAAAACCCATTTTTTCACTTATGGGAGTTTTTTGAGACCCTATGAAACAGACTTGTGGGGGTGATATTTGAAAAGTGGTATTTTGTTCGCATTCTGTGACTAATTGTGAAGAGAAATGGCGAATTTCAAACTCGATTTGCCTAATACTGAGAATTCTGAATAAAATTTGCAGAAACGTCTTTTTTTCTTATGGGAAATACGGAATTCACGGGGCTTGCGCCACCTCTAAATATTATTATTATTTTTTTAAAGCGTTTATTTTTTTGTGGATTCGAACAAATTTACGGGCGTTTTGCATAAAAATTCTAAAAAAAAAAATTTCTAATGCATTTTTGGACCACCCTTCTGCGTATTCATCAAGTTTTCTTTTAATTCTTTCAAGTTCACAATGTCTTGAAGTTTTCATTATTCAGCTTAAGAGGCTTCCCTATTAGAAACTGCAAAATGCTGCACACTCGAATTTCAAATTGTTTAATTCGAAACATATTCTTTATATTGAGGTCTGAATTTTGAATTTCAAAATCTTTAATTATGAAATCTTTGAATAATTAAAATGTGAAATATGAATTTATATCCATCTTTGAAAAATAGTTACTAATTAATTATGTTTTTAGGTGCCTGTGTTATGGTTGTCATACAAGTGCTCCTCTCGTCCATTGAATTTCAAGAGAGCTTCGTGTTCCCGCCAACAGTGATCACATGTTATGGATTCTCTCTGGTCCTGGCATGGCTCGTTTTTATTATCAACTTAATGACAGGCTGCGCGTTTATGATCTTCTCCAAAAAAAGGAAACGTGACAAGGCTCCCACTGAAGAAATCGCGATGGCTGATGAGCCCACTATCATAGGGCGTTAAAAAATCATTTATTATTGTTTAATCATAAAAATATGGAACAAATACGTCTGACCAGTTCTGCGATTCTAAATATCGAACTGGTTCTTGAAATACTCGTATTTCCTTTGGAAAAAGTCTATTAATGGAAGAGCTGAGTTTGTAAAGTAATGAATGAAAATGAGAGATGATAATGTCAAAGAAACTTCATTTTAAATAAAGAAAGTCATTTAGGGCTACTTAAAATGTATCTACTTTGTAGATGTAAAATTTAACTTCTCGAAAAGAAGAGTATCGAAATAAAATTTCTTTTTACTGTTCTTTAAGAAATGATTAGAATTTGAATTCGAATAATGAGGATAAAAAAAACAATTCTGCTCTTGAAACTAACAAATATGACACAGCTACTTTTTTCTTTCTCCGAGAAAAAAGTGCCACGATCGTTGAGATATTTTCATAATAGAATATGAGTGATATCGATATCCTTTTCATCAATCTCGAAAGTATTTCTCTTAAATAT
>WSXT02174813.1:0-22149 GCA_011762715.2 Neuroterus valhalla | reverse complement strand
ATATAGTGACTTGTGCTTTCACAAAAAAATGCTCCAATGTCCCCTACACAAGTATAAATGAACATTAACCTCATCCGTTAACTTCGAATTTTGAGGCTTTGGCCAGCTTTTTCGGATCTTAAACCACTGTGCGTCGTTGAAATTTTTTCGATGCAGAATTCCAGGTATAGTTTATTGATACTTCTGCATATTGCAATATAGCAGCAAACAAATCGTGCAAAGCCACTCAATAATTTTTTGGCTGCAATTAGTAAACTGTTTTTATTCATTGGATTCAATTTTCCAAGTGCTTTTGGATATACAATATTTTTGGTAAATAAGAGATAAATAATACATCAATGATAAATGGTTTGAACAATTCATGAAAATATCTGATTAATAGAAGAAAGTAGTATTTCGTGTATTCGAAACAATCTGCGTGGAAAAAAGTAAAAAATTATCATTAGCGCCGAGAATTCGAACAAGCCATTTTCTCACTTATGGGGTTTCATTGGGATCCCACAAAGAAAAAAATGCTTGAATCGAAGAGATGCAGTACTGAATACGTCCAATCAAATGTTTCTTTGATTAAAAGAAATTTATTTAGAAACAAGAATGATTTATTCATTTGAAAAACATTATATCTAGAAACAAGAGAACTTCTCCTCGATCACAGAAATATTTGATTGGACGTATTCAGTACTGCTTTTCCTTGCCTCAAGTGATATTTTTTTTCTGTGTATAGAAAATAGTTAGGAGGGTGATTGAAGAGCGAATTCCGTCCGTAATATGTAAAACATTCATGAAATGTTGAGTTCCAACTCGACTCAGATTATATCGAGGATTCCTCATCAAATTTACAAAAGCTCTCTTCTGTTATGGGAAATACGTCCTGAACTTCATGGGGCTTCCGCCACCTCTAAATATAAATTTTTCTAAACAAAATGAGAAGATTTTTGGTGTTGTTATGAAAAAAATTCAGGGAATTTACGGCACCCTATTCTGCACAAGTGCATGGTCAATTTCTATAAAGTGAACGTGTGTTATGTGAATATGCAAGGATTTGTCCGTTGGTCGTGGGGGCTAAGGCATGAGCTTTGTACGCACGCTGTCTGGTTATGGGTTCGATTCCCGCCTCGCACTCTGGAAGAGCTTTGGCGTTCCTCGGAGAGTCGTGAGCCCGGTACTTCTAGAGTTCTTCGAGTTCTCTAAGTATTAAGTAGCTGTTGGTCTTTGTGGTTCGTCACCCACCGTAAACTGTACGTCCCCTTTACCCTTGAGTTGATTGTGAGGTGTACAGACGAATTGAGAAAGGTTATGCGGAGACTCAAACCCGTAACAGAGAGAGAGAGAGTATAAACCAATATTCCATGTAAATATGCAAGTAATTTTGGATTGTGACGTATTTTTATTTATTCTTCCTAGATACGAGTTGGAATCATTTAACAAAAATCCAGTTGATTGAAAGTTTATAAGACAAGCATTTTATGTCTGTATCTATCGGATTGGTTTACATAATCAAGTAAAAATTATTTCACGGTATTGATGATGTAAAAGAAAAATGGTATGTTTAAATAATTCGACTTGGGTTTCCTGAATCTCATTTCAAAATTGTTTGATTTGATTTATCAAAATTGTTCAACTAATTGGACAAGTATTTCCTGTTTGTATTCAACAAAATGATTCTCGTAACTTGAGTGACAATTTTCATAGGAGAATAATCGTTTATTAGGAAGAATTTCATGTTTGCAGCATTCCTAGGGCTACATGGCGATCTAGAAGTAGATCATTCCATTGCTTCATCGGATCACTTCCTGGTCTTGCTATGCTCTTGGTACCCTACTGACTCATTAGAATACTCATCTATTGTATATGAAATGTACAAAAAAAAAATTCACACATTTTAGGTAGAATGAAAATAACTCAGATATTGATTACCTTAACACGAACATTATAGAAGCCATGATCAATGGTGCGGGAAAATCGAATATGCGCAGAAAAATGAAATTCCCAACCCAAGCGTGATAAACACTGGCTTGACCTAGATTGCCGGCAGGCCGAAAGATTTTTATCCGATTCCTTAAAATTAGCCAGCGTCGCTGCTTTCTCTGATGAAACGAAAAAGTCTCATATTTTAGTTACCAAACTCTCATCTTGGATTGAAAATTGAAATTTCAAAATGACATAACTGCCTATCTAGAAAAGGTTACAAATAGAAAGGCTTTTTGGGGCGCAGTGAATAAAATTAGAGGTTTCAAGGATGATTTCGTGTCGGTTTTTTCCACTAGAGACTGGGAAAGCTTTTATCACCTGAAACTTCTATTTATCTATTATTTGATGCTTCTAATCATGTTCAATCTCCTTAAATACGAGAAGGAGACATTTTCCAGGAATAGAGGGTTTGGTCGGACCTAAAATATTTGGAAACACGGACAACACGGCAATCAGAAAGCAAAAAGCCCTCTAGGAGCATTGTGCAATTAATAGGCGTAGAGTAAACGAAATAAAAAAATACTATCTTTGAAAAGGGCAGAATCAGCAATAATCTCTTAGGCCTTGAATATGACAGTAGTCTTTTAGAATTTGTGTCATTATTTTATTACATTGATGCTGATTTTTCAAGGGTTGGGGTATCTAAGCAAGCTGCTTACGATGCTGTACGTCGTGCTTATTTAGCATCTGCTTTTACGATTAGCAGCCAAATCCGTTATAAATATTCCTCGTGGCCACCTATTGCTGAAATCCAAGATTCCCTCATCAAAGGTACTTTGCTGTATGAGTCCCAAATTTATGGTCTCAACCAGCTGGAGATCTTCAAGAAAGTACGATTACATCTCTTTATAAATTTGTTTCGCCGTCCGATCGGAACTAGGGTCAAATTGCGTTTCCCATCATATAATCAAATTGGCTCTGAAGTGGGCAGCTCAGGTCATCGAAATGGAAGACTCGCGCTGTTCTAAGTTATGTATGCGAAATTTATCTAAGAATGCGTGCGCAAAAATCACAAATGCAACTGGCTAGGCCAACTTATAAGATGTTTGGAGTCAACAGAAATTACTCTGAATTTGCACGAACTCAACGGTGCCAGACCAAATGAACATATTGACGCGATAGTTGTTAGGTTCGACGAATTGACTCGCCTTCAAGATATGATCAGATCCGAAAAAAGTAACATCAGTTTGATATGTAGCAAATTTGTTGTAAACTATACAGAACCTGAGCATTATCTGCTTATGAGGTTGCCTTTTCAATGTAAACGCACTCGCGTAAGACTTGAAACTGCTTCTGAATACATCATCAGAATGATATCGAAAACTACTCCTCCATCAGGAATACTGTTTACCACATGTACAAAATGTCATTGTTAATGGATTATGCGGATCACTTTCTAGTAAGGACCCAGTATAGCACCGTTTTTTATATATCTACGTAAACGTGATGTTGAAAATTAGTGCTTTTTGTTATTTGGAATGAATGTGGCTACTCGATTTGTATTCAAGCTTCGACCTTATGGCGGTATATTCTTAAATACTCGCCTAATGCAGGTTTCAATCAGATTTATAATTACTTTCTTATGTGATATTGGCTCTCAATTTTTATAAAATTTGTATTCCAAAGGCAACAAATATACGTTAATATGTTATCAGCCTTCAAATTAGTATTCGTGAATTAAAATTGAAAGTTCTTTTCTTGAATGGCGTTGAACAGTTTCGACTCAGAATCTTTTCCTTTTGATAGGTATGGCACTGACTTCCATATTCATTTGCTTTTGGGTCTTTGTTAAAGAAATAGTGAAAATCTTAAGAAAAACCCGGGGTCTTTCGGGATCGTCAGATCGAAAAATTTCAAATGACTTACCCTTGGGCTAAAGAAATAAATATTTTCATCGTGAACATGTATATTCCGGAATGTAGAAATGTTCCGGTAGCAGACGATAGCGGCGAGACTCGTTCAGCAACAGCGAGACCATCTTTCCAGTGGTCAGCTATGATTCCTAGATTCCTTGCAAGACAATGGTCACCACAAAATTCGCGATCCACATCACGGAAGAGCACAGTCCACTGAGAGAAACGGACAGGTCCTATGTGTGAGGTAAATGAGAATTTAGTTGTACGACAAAAGAGCAGACCACGCGAGTCAGCGCTGCTAACGTCACTTATCGGGGCTCTAGCTAATCGACGTATCCAGACCCCGCCAAAGTTCGAAATAAAAACGTGAATCATGATTGCCGGTGAAGACATTTGAACAGTTTTGGCAGATACCATCTTCAAACCATCCTAAATCATCTGATCACTGAATTAAAAATTTCAAAATTGTTTGAGTCATCACATTTGCAATCCTTGGATTTTAAAACAGGCTTGTCTATAAATTTGTTTATAATTTTTCTAAGTAACCTGATCAATGAATTATGAATTTAGAAATGGACAAATTTATTGAATGTGCAATACTGTAAAATTTTGGAACCTGATCTCCTACACATGTTTTCATGAACTCTAAATTCTTTTAATCACCAAGAAATGAATTTCAAAATTGCCAAATTACCATATTTGTAAACCTCAGATTCTTGAACTGGCCGGTTTGTAAATTTGTATAGAATTTTCTTCAATCATCTGATCACTAAATTATGAATTTCAAAATCGCTAAATTCACCATATTTACAATCCTGAAATTCACAAACTGGCTTGCCTGAAAATTGTTTTATAATTTTGTTGAATTACGTGATCATTCAAGGGTCTTCCCCGGCAATTATAATTATAATTTCCGGGGAAGACCCATAAACAGGTCTAGCAGAAGCCATCTCGAAACGCACGAATTCTAGAGATGAACAAATTTGACATTATTTATGAATAATAAAATGTAGATAATATTGATAGATTTACCAATTTCAAAATAACAAAGTTTCAAACTGAATTCTGTGCCAATTTATTTATATTTAAATATTTCCGAAGTTATCAAATCTACCCCATTCTACAATTTCAGAAGTAATTGGCAAATTTATCATATTTATCATATTCGCAACCTGATCACTATAAAATAAATTTTGAAATCCACAAATTCATTACATGTGCAATACTGTACAATTTTTGAACTAGATCTCCAAAAAATTTTTTCGTGAACTCTAAATTCTTTTAGACACTAATGAATGAATTTCAAATTTGCAAAATTACCATATTTGCAATCCTCAGATTTTTGAACTGGCTCGTCTGTAAATTTGGATACAATTTTCCTAAATCATGTGATCACTGAATTATGAATTTCAAAGATGCTCAATGGACCATACTTCCAATCCCAAAAATTTATAAACTGGCTTTTTTGTAAATTTGTTTATAATTTCTTGAATAACCTGATTACTGAATGATAAATTTTATAAATTTTGAAACTGATAAATTTATTCTATGTGTAATATTGTGTAACTTTTTACCTAGATCTCCTACATATTTTCTCGTGAACTCTGAATCCATTCAGCCACCAGAAAGTGAATTTTAAAATTGCCAAATTGACCATATGTTATCTGCAATCCTAAAATTTGTAAACTGGCCCGTCTGCCAAATCTGTTTATGAATTCGCAAAATAATCATAATGAATTTCGAAATTGACAATATTATCACATTTTCAAGTGTGTGAATTTCAAACTAGCCTCCCTGCACATTTGCTTTTGCTCTCTGAATTCATTTAGTCGTCGAGGAAAAAATTTCAAAATTGCCCAATTCACCACATTTACAATGCTGTAATTTTCGAACTGTCCCGTCTGTAAATTTCTTTATAATTTTAAATGTGCAATATTGTACAGTTTCCAAACTGGATTCCCTACGCATTTTTTCGCGAACTCTACTATATCCATTTAGTCGCCAAAAATGAATTTCAAAATTGCAAAGTTACCATATTTGCGATCCTGAAACTCATAAACTGCCTCGTCTGTAAATTTGTTCTTAATTTTCCTAAATCAGTTGATCACTGATTGATAAATTTCAAAATTGCTAGAGTCACCGCATTTGCAATCCTTAAATTGTTAGATTTATGAATATTATCTACATTTTCATATTTATAAATAATTTCAAATTTGTTTATCTTTAGAATTAGTGCGCTTGGAGATGGTATCTGACAGAACTGTTGGAATGTCTTTTCAGGCAATTATAATTCACGTTTATATTTTGAACTTTGGCGGGGTCTAGATACTTCGATAAGTAAGAGCTCCAATAAGTCTCGTCAGCAGCGCTGACTCGCGTGGTCACGTATACCTGATAGAGTTGCAACCCCACATGCATAGAGCGCTGCCAGCCCGCAGCTTGGTGTCGATTCTCTCTCTTGCTGGGCACGCTGTGTGCCTACATTGAAACAGCTGTAGCCCCAACAGGGTTGTCACAGCAACGGTTTGGCACTATTGCTCACATGTTGGACAAGAAAAAATAAAATAGTGACCGGTCTCGCTGTTGCTGAACACTTATCGCCGACATCGTCTGCTACCGGAGCATTCCTGCATTCCGGAATGTTCATGCTTACGACGAAAATATTAATTTCTTCAGCACTAGGGTAAGTCATTTGAAATTCTTTCAATTACAGATCCGAAAAGACACCGCGTTTTTGATAGATTTTTTATATTGCTTCAAAGAAGACCCGAAAGCAAAATCAGTGCCGTACCTATAAAGACATGCTATGTCGCAACTGTCCAACGCCCTCAATAAAAAGTGTATAAGGAATAATTTAATGTTCGTAACATTCGAATCGGTTTCGTAAGTGCAAGTTATAAATTGTTTCAGGAAGTTAAAAGCCTATAAGACAACAACTTTATGTTTTAAGTATTCGAATTGGTACTTTTTAAATTCAATCAAGAATTTTCCCGGTAGATTGAGAGTGTATGGAGAAGGATTTTTCCGTTTATGTTTGTAGTGAATGAATTCATTCCGCAACTTGAGGTTCAATATAATACAGCCTGACCAAAAAGCGGGTTGTCCGACGGGGTAGATTAGCCCTATGCATTTCGGGTCACTGAATCGAAATCCAAGTCAAGATGTCGAAATTGGTTACCGTTTGCTCTCTGAACTTAAAAAAATTTCGTATATGGCTTTTTCGCATTGCGAAATATGTAGAAAAAAACGCATCCTTTTTCATCATTCTGACTATAGATTATTAATTTTCAGTTTCCAGTGTTCGAATTGATTTCCGTGAATTGGAAATGAAAATTGTTCCAGTCGATGAGAGTGAATGAGGGGATTATTTCCTGGTTGTGGTATTCGAATTTCTTTCGTTATTTCAATTTAAAATTTTTTTCAAACGCTTGAAATCGTATTATACAATCATCCCGTATCTATAGCATTTGAATCGCATTTTCAGGCTTTCAATTGTATTTAGATGATCATGGTGAATGTGCCAACATAACAACATTAATAATAATAAACGATTCATCAAACGCCCGCCGAATGTTCTTTTATCTCTCCGAACCATCAATTAATTTTTGTTAACCAATGTTAAAATTAATTACGTAACCATTTTCTGGTTACATAATTAATGATTTCAACTGATTTCTCCAATCAAATAAAAGTTCTATCTATAATAGACAAACTAATTCCCAAAATAAAATTTTATATGCATAGTACACTCTATATTAATAGAAATTATTCTCATTATAGAAGCTGCAACAAAAATTGTTCATTCTCAAATAAAAGAACGATACAAAAAATGAAAAATATACTTGATATCGTGTAAAGCGTACCAGTTTTATATGCATTATTGAATAGAGTAAATGATTAAAAAAGAATCATGAGGAGCAAAAAAACGTGATATTCAGAAGATAACGAAAAGAATAAATATTTCATAATAATTTGACGCATTTCCTTATCAATGAAATTTATTTGACCCTCTAACTAAATTATTGTCGGAACGTGAGATGAATGAAGGATTCAAAGATTTATAATATATTCAAATATTTTCTTGATCTAATTTCTTTGCCAAGTTGATAGAGTAGATATTCTTTACCTCCCATGAATTTTGCACAATAGTAATTTGTTATAACAGGATATCATAAACTGGTTATTGTCTCAGTACCATTGCAGAAATACGATTATAGTTTGATTACCGTACACTAAAACATGTGTCATTATGGTTCATCCAATGAGGGTTTTGCCTACAATTTCTATGATAGAAATTTCGGAAGGGTTCAATAGCAATGCTTGATAGAATAATATACACATTATCAATAATTAATGCAAATTGGAAAGCCTCCCATTATGACATGAATAGTTTTTGAAAATAAAGTTAAACTCATGCAAAATATTGCGTGTATCTTTAGTAAATCAATAAATAAAATATTTCATACCACTATAACCTCAAAATATCAACTTTGACTTGATTCAGTGGTGGATCCAGGGGGGAGGGGAATTGAGAACCCCCCACCCACTAAAGGGCTCTATAACATGTATTTTCATAATATCCAACTGTGAGAAATGATGAGTGATATATGTTAGAAAAATATCCCCCTCCCTCAAAAAATTGTTGCTGGCACCGCCACTGCTTGATTTCCAATCTTTCGTTTTATAAAATACTCTTTGATACGTCTGTAAGAGTATCATGTATCCAAATGTACTATAAATTGATAAGATGAAAAAAATTTTGAAAAATAAATGATTAATGCAATTAGTTGCAATCACATGCGATCATGTAGTCAGTATGAACAAAATTGGAGCCATACCCCTCAACAATTATTTTTGAAAAAATTATCTTAATTTATGCATCGATGAGTGGTAATTTAGAAAAAAAATTGTAGAAGAAGGCGAATGATTCTTGAATTTATCGTTTTTATTGATTTTATATTCCCTTCACATCCACTCACTCTTTCTTTATATCCACTTACTTTTCATCCTTTACCTTTCCCTTACTTCCTTCACACCCCCAACTTTTCCACCACACCTTGCCGCACCTCTTAGGCCACTCCTTCACTTCTGCACCTTCCATTTTTTCAACTACCCCTTTCTTCCCCCTCTACACTCTATCCTCTACTCACACACCCTTCGATTTCTCCACAATACCTCCTCACTCCCCCTATCAACTTCTTTACTTACCCGCAACTTAAACTTCTAGCCCTTCCTCATCTTCTTTCTCTCCCATGTGATTTCTCTATCTTTTTCTCTCCTCTCACCTTCCCTTCCCAAGACCCCCCCTGCACCTCACCTCCTTGTCCTTTATCTACCTTATTCTTCTTCCAAATCTCTTCTTTTCACCCTTTTCCACATCTCCATCTCACTTTTCCACCACTCTTCCCTCTCACCCTTTTCATCCGCTCTGATTAATATCCGCACCGATACTTCCCTTTCACTCACTCCCTCAACCTTTACTCGTTCAACTCCTCTTCGGAGAAAAGAAGACCGAAACTTACGGAGCGTCTCTTTTCTATGAGCAAAATCTTTTTCAGATGTTGGATAGGGTGAAGCATAGGGTTTTCCTAAATAGAAGTTTCTCATGTTCTTGAAATTCAGCCAGGGAGACAAAAAAGGGATTGAATTGAGGGTTCCATTTTTATCAGTTAATCTAATATTCTTTGAAGGTTCATGCTTATATAAGGAAAACATCCTCCAAGCTTAATGCACGTCAAATGATTATTGTGGCTACTCCTACCACACATTTTCTCACCTATTACCCCTCACATTACTTCAAAATTCACTCGTTACCCCTGGAATTCACTTGCTTTCCATCTCTTACCTTTCCTTTACTTCCTCCACACCCTTTTCTCTCTCGCTTCACCCTTCACCTACTCTTTACCCTGCCTCCTACTTCCGCACCTCTGACTTCTTTTTCTTGTCCGTTCACACCTCTTGGTTTACTTGTACATTTCCTAATTTCCCTTTCCCTTCCCTTTTCAGCCCTTTCCGTTCCCTAATACTTTTCTTATCCACTTCAAACTTTCTTTCTCTTTCACACCCTGACACCTCTTCACCCCTGCTTCTCGCCCTTCTTTACCCCAGAACTTCCCTCACCTGAACTCACCTCTTTCTTCGATTCCTAAATTTAGCCTCCCTATCTCTATACAATCCTGGCTTCACTTCCACAAACCTTTATTTTTCTAAGATATCTCTCTTACTCCCACTGTCACCCCGATTACCTCCTCAAATCGCCTTCCTTCTTCACTATGAACCTCCTCTCTCTCCTTCTTGCTCTATTATTCCTCCACCCTCGATTAGCGTCCTTCTAAATTCTCTTTCTCTCTTCTCTACCCTCTCCATAAACTCCTTAATCCACTACGATTGATCACTACTCGCTTCACCTAACCCTTTCACTTCACTAACTTTCCTTATCCTTACCCACCCCTGACACCTCTTACTCTTCCTGTCATCTCTTCTACTTATACACATTTCCTCTCTTCCTCACTTGGAAACTTTTCTCACTTTCTTACCCTCATCCTACAGATTTTTTCGCTACCCCTACCTACACTTCTCTTTCTCTTACTTCTCCATTTCTTCCTTCCCAAACAAAGAAGAACATTATTAAGGAAATTATTTTCTGATATTCGAAAGTTCCCCTACAAAATGCAATAAGAACAAAAAATTAGCTTCTAAGAATGTATTATTTCCTTAGAAACTCGCTCGTAGTTTAGCTTTGATGTAGCAATAATGTATTTAATTTAATAATGGACGAGAGAGTCACGTCTCGCTTTGATGGTAAAGCGAGTCTAGTTAAATGAGAATCACTGATACAGATAGTTATGACGGAAACGTTGAGGCTTCGAATAAAAGCTTCAAAGCTATAGCTGTGCTTTCATAAAGTACAAGAGGATGAAAATGGCAAATACGTGGAGGGGAAACTGACTTCTTCAGGTCGAAGAGTCACGAATGCCAGCATGCCTTATCTTCGCGCTCTGCACTTTGCATATAACGTTTGTTAAACTTCTCCACGATGCTCCGACTGACTCAGTTTTTTCAACGTAAAAATTCTCCACTAAAACCATGCTAAGAAAATCTTCTTTTAGACACCAAACTACAGTAAAAGGTTTCTAGGTTAGTGCAAAGAGATTGGATGACAAGATTTAATCTGACTTCAAGAAATATTATATGAATTAATTTTGAAGGTAGTGATAATGAAAATTCAACAGTTCTCCTCTATTTGTTTATACACCCTTCCTCTTACTCCCTCCTATCTTGGCTTTTTCCTACCCCGTGTGATTAGCTTTCTCTCCTAACTATTCCAGGTTCTTGATCTAATGCTCACTCTGACTATTTTTATTTCAAATCCACTTGATGCTCTCTTCTATACTTCTTCCTCCTGATTTATCACCTCTATACCTCTTATACATGCAACTATGATTCTCCCTCATATTTACATTTTTTACACAGCTTTTCATCTTCATTCATCTAATACCTGTATGCTCTTGCCTCTTCTCTTATTCTAAATCTCACTTCTCTATTTCACTTGGTATCTTTCCTTATCTTTTTTCGGTATTCCGGCTTTTCCTCATCCTTTGCTATCCAATACTAGCTGATATCCCCTGATTCCGAGATTAATCCTCTACTCCATCACTTCGCCTTTCCATCATCTCTTCCTCTATCTCCTGCCATTTCCCACCCTTTTCATTCATCTTATAGACAACCTCCTCCCGTATCTCCCTTCCTTGCACTCAAAAAATTCTAAGCTACCCCTCTTCCACTCCTTACTATAATGCTATTTAATCTCACTCAATTCTACTGCACAATCTCAGCTACCATTATTTTTCCGTTTGAATCCTGTTTCTTTCTTATTTCACTTCTGTTCTACCCTCACCTTTCAATTTTCACAATCTCTCTCTCATTATTTCTTATTCATTTTTATATCTCCCTCCAATTCTACCATACACTCTTCTTTTTGTCCTTCTTCCCCTGGAATCCTTATTACCTTCTCTTGCCAGCTTCCATCATCTCTCATCCCTCTCATACATCCTTTCAATGCATGTTTTGATGTTTTTTCCTTCCTGTCAACATATTTTGCACAGTCTTCTCTCCTTTTCTTCCCAATATATCGCTTCTCCGACTCCATTTTCCTAATCTGAATCTTATTATTCTTGTTCATCTTCTCTCTCGCCTTCCACTCCATTTCTTACTACTTTGGTAGTCCTTCTCTTTTAAGTATAATATACCATTTATAATATTTTGAATCCTCGATCTTATCTCATCTATTTCAATAATTGTCTCTCTTTTTCTTATAATCCTTCAAAGTCTACTCCCATTCTATCTCCTTTATCTATATCCGTAAAGAACTCCCTTCTTCTTTCTTCTCATTTCGTTCACTGAATCGCCCTCACCTTTATTTCTTCCACTTCCTCAAAACATTTTTTTGGCAAACTTTCCTTCTTTTGCCTATCTTAGCTTTTCTTCCCATTTCTCTTGCCCTTTTCCCTCATCTGGTACTTAATTTATCCTTCCGCGCTTCCTCCTATACCACATATCCAGGTGTTCTTCAATCTACGCCTAACGCAGATCTTACATATCGTTCTTGTAATCTTTCTTTGTCTACTTTTTACTTTCACACACATATTTTTGCTTCATAACCTTATACTGGTCTTACCAGCATATAAAACAATCACACTATCCTTTTCCAATCGTTATGGAGACCTTTTTTTTCTATTCTCCATATCTGCTCCATTAACCTTGCTACTTTTCAAATTTATCTTTCACCAATGCCTTGTGATCTCAATTTTTTTGCGAGGTGTATCCCAAACATTTGAACCATCTTGCTTCTTCTACCTCTACTCTCTCCCATCTCCTAGTCCATATTTTTATACTTTCCCTTCCTTCTCAGAAACTTATTACCTTCTTTTCTCTGCATTCAATCTTCGTTTTACTCTTCTGACCAACCCTTTTTCAGATCTTCTCTTATCCCTTCGTTCATCATAATTTTTTCTATCTCTTGCCAGTACAGGAAATCAAACGCCACCTCAAAATCCACGAATATGGTTATCATTCTTCTTGACCCTTTTATTTATTAGATAATTCATAAGATACATGTTTCTATCACCTCCTTTCCTTTCCTAAACCTTGTCTGATTTGATGGCCTTCTCTTTTTTCCTCAACTTCTCTCTTCTATCTCTTCAATAAAGCGTTACATATAATATTTACAAGGTTGGCATAAGTGCCACCCCCCTCTTCCCCTTTACCTCTTTGCCTTTGCCTTTCTTTGATATCGGTACAACTATTCCTTCTTTCCATTACTATGGCTATCTCTCTCTTCTGCATATGCTATTACACATAAGCCATGCCCATTATTTCAGTTTATTCCCCTCTAGACTCGATTTGTCTGTTTACAGAATCGTCCTCTTTATTCCCTTCCTTATCATCTTCTCCTCTAAGTCAGCTTTTAGCATGCTAAACCCTGTCCGGGATTCTCCCCCTTCTTCCCTCTCATCTTTACTATTATATTTAACTCCACTTTCATCTCTCTTATCCTTTCCATTAAACTCATAATTCATCCAACCCAAACGTTGATATTACTTTTACTGAGTAAAAGCCTTGGATTTGCCACATATTGACACTTTTTGACACTTTTTCATAATTTTTTCATAACTTTTAAGAGAGAATGACACTAGCGTTGATATTTTATCAATTTACTCTGCTTCATGAAATATGTTCAAACTTATCTGCTTATTGGCGAAGACAACATATTCGCTATCAGGGAAATCAAAATTTCAAAGTTCTTCAGACTTGAAAGATTCCAAGGGATTTTATGGAATTCCAAGTGATCCCTAGAGGCTCTCAGGGAGTGTATGAACCAAAATGAAATTTCAACTAAATTCTCTTGGGTTCAAGGAAGTTCTATGGATACCATGGGCTTTCGTGTGATCTTAGAGGACGTTCAAGATTTCAGAATTTTTAAAGAAATTTAAAAAGATTGCGAACAATTTTGATGGATTTGAGGGCGTTGAGATTCTTGGAAGCATTTTGAAGAATATGGTGCATTTTTGACAGAATTTTTTGCTGTTCTGAAATTCGGGATGTGAAGTAAAATATTTTCCATAATCTTGACTAATCGTCCTGAATTTTGTGGGATGACCATTCCATTCCAATTGAAAGAAATTCAAGATTTCTGTAGGATCACAAAGTATGTTTATGTAAAGAGGACTCAATTTTTTTTTTGATTCAAGTGAATTTATAAAAATTTTGCAAATTACAACGGACTTGAAAATTTTTACAGCTTTTCGAAAGGTTTAAGTAGTCTTAAAGCATTTGAAGAAAATAAACGGATGAAGCCAAATTCGAAGTTCTGCAAAAGTTTTCAAAAAACTTCGTAGAATTGAAAATACCTTCAAGATATTCAGAGATCTCTGAAGAATTCCAAATAATTCTTCATGAATGCACGACATATAAAAGATGTCGGAGACTTAGGGAAATGTCATAATATTTGAGGGACTCATAGGATTTTAAACAAATTGACGAGATTCCATAAGATCACTAGAAATTATTATAGATTTTGTAGGATTCAAACGAATTAAAGAGTTATCCCTAGATTTTAGAGGATTTCAACGGAACGAAAGTATTCCTAGAGGATCTAAGTGATTTCGAAAGATTTCAAAGATAGGAAGGGTTAGCGTTTGATACCTTTCTCGGTCTAGAGACTAAGGTCTCTGTGAAGGACGGAATTTTTGCTGTATCCAGGGGTGTTGGTGATGCGCCTTAAAAATTTATTTTGGATGATCTGAATGTAAGTAATCCTAGTTTTTGATGACCCTTCTCAGATTGTGCAGGCATGTGTTATGTTATTATGTGTAAAGTGCAGTGGTGGGAGCAGCGCTCCCAGTTTTCCCTCTCTCTAAGTACGAGCAGCATAGCGGAGGACTCACTTCCTGAGCGTCTTCCTACTCCACAATATTCAAGCTCGAATGAACCAATCAGATCATCGCATGGATGTGACTGGTGCGCTGTACCTGTCTTGCAGGGCGCGCGGCCCAATCGGGCAATTCCATTGTCGTGATTGGTGCGTTGAACCTCATCTCTCTATTTCCCTAGCGTTAAAATCTCTTTACGAAGATTAAAATGAACCTAATACTATTATTTGTCGAAAAACAAACATAAGCATTTTGATATCACACGATATAGCTTACTAGAGTTATAATTAGCAGAGAAATACGATAATAGAAACTTGAAATTCGTATAAAAACTGATGACTCCAACAGAATTGATAATTAAGTAATGTGTAAAAACCAAGCCTGCGCTCAATTATGAAAGGTGAACACGGCAAATTTTCGTGAGATACTAATAAGAAAGCTATTTATGAGCCCGTTACAGAGAATCCTCCAATATAATAAAGAATAAAAAGGCAGAATGGCATGAGAAGCCCCAGCAGAAGTCAGTACCTCCAAAGATTTTTAGTACTTGATTGCCTTCGATTTTCGTGGAATAACCGAGGATTTCCCAAGATTCGAATGACTTCACTTATTCGAGGAATTTCAAAGGATGACAAATTATTTAGAGTATTTGAGGAAATTCTCCGGAATTGAAAGAGTCCACAGTTTTGTAAAGGACCCGAATGACTTTTAATTGAATGAAATTCGAAGAAATTAAATAAATTCTTAGATTTCACATTTTGGAGATTTTGGAAATTTTTGAAACTTAAGGGAACTTTACAATATTCGGAAAACTCGTAGGATCTCTGAATAAATTTGATTTATCAGGTTTCAACGGGATTCAAAGGTTTATAATAGTTTTGAGTATATTTAAATGGATCTCGAAAATTGCGAGCGATATCAAAGATTTTTGAGTGTTCTTAAGATTTCATGCAATTCAAAGATTTTGCAGATGTTGAGGGATCTTGAGGTGTTCTCATTTCATTCTGGTGGAATAGGCAATGACTCAGAGATTCAAAGAATTTTTCAAATTTTGAGGAATCTCAAATATATTCAGGAGATAACAAAGAATCAGGGGAAGTAACGTAATCGGTGAATTATTAAGAAGATTTTGAAGAATGCTGCAGGATTTCAGTTGCAACAGTATGCAGCATTGTCCCAATCGATGGGACAGTGGAAAAACTTGATAATTTTAAGCTATCACTGAAAGTGAAAGTTCCACGAAATAAAGTTTAATTGCGATTTATAATTCTATGGTTGGCATTATTCCTGAATATTATATTTGAGAAATTGCATAAAATCGAATTTCCTGTTACTTTCCATAATTAATACTTCAATTACCACTATTTTCAATTCCGTACGTTTTTAGGTCATCACTCATCGTACTGAAGCCGAATGAATGGAGCAGCATCAGAAGCGACTTTTAATGGCTTCACATTCATTTTGAAAAGTGATTTGCAAAACTGATTTGTATAGCCTTTTGACAAATTATTTAAAAAGGGATTTCAAAGGAAATCTTGGCAAAGTTATTAAAACAGTGAATGAGGGAGAGTCCTAAATGATAGGAGGCTATCCTCGCCTCTCCTTTCTTTGTGGTCATTAAATTCACGGACTTCCCTCAGGAACTTTGCACATACACTCAAGCATTTAAGAAAGTTTCCTAAAGTTTTCAGCAACTTCGGTTCTTTTCTCAGTTTTTCATTATTCATTTTTGATCGTAAATCTAGATTTTCAAACCAAAAAAAAATGCATTTTTCTAGCCTAATTTTTAACTCTACAGTTTAATTGAAATCACACAGAAAATGAATTCCTAAATGAAGTTGAATGTTTTTGAACAAAGAGGATCAATTATATGATCGAGAATCATGATATTTAGGGCAAATGTTTCTTCGATAACCAAGAAAAATTAATTTCTAATCCAAAAGGATGATGTTCTAACGGAGCAGGAGAATTTCCGAACAAATGGGATGAAACCAATAAAAAATTTCAATTTTCAACAGTCAAGAATAATTCTGTAAGAAAGGGAACATTTTAAGTTTTTTACAAAGGAGGAACGAAGTTACTTATGGCGCAGCACACTACATACTTGGCGGATGGGGTTTGGGTGGAAGAAAATGAGAGTCACGTGACCTTGACCAACACTTTTGCTGTAGTCCGTTACAGTCATGCGTGTACGTATACGGCTCCTAACGTCCCAACGATTAAAGAGTTTATTTTGGTTATTTTGTGAGGGGTGGTGATCAAATTTCGTCTTCCTCAAATTCTTCAAGAACCACTTATCATAGATCAATTCTGACAAAATTTTCGGGTTTTTTAAAAGGGACTGTACTTTCAGAGGTTGCACTTATTATTCTACTCGAATTTTCACTGTAGGCGGGAGGGGGAGGGGGGTGCAATGACAAATAACGGTATCAAATGTTGACAACATCCACAGGTCAAATATGAGGTAAAGTAATGCGTGTCTGTAGAACATGCGGTAGGAACAAAGTTCCGAATACGTGCTAAAGAGGAAGGACGTAAGTCTTAGTTATTTATGAACCTTAGACGAGCCTCGCACGATTACGGTCGAGGTGGTTATGTTTGCAGCAGGGAAAGTGTAAAGCCGGGTTATCGTGCCTAAAAAATTCGGTCATCCTACGACGGACGTATTCGGGGACAGTCAATCAGTAAATAATTAGCGTCCTTCACAACAATACACAGATTTTACACTTATAGTTATTATTAGGTTTTGTACCATCATTTCTGCATAATATGCGCCTGGCGCTCATACAGCTGACAACGCGAGCTACACGATTGTATAGAGCAGAGCACGCATGCGCAACTGACTACTGAGTTGTGTAGAGCTCCTATAAAGCCCAGTAGCCACTGATTCTGGTGTATCAGACGCATAGAAGTGAACTGTTCAAAACTCAAGCCCTCTCATACCTGTCCTTCTCAGGGCAAGCCATATTCATTTGAATATGGGTTTCGGTTCGACTCTTTATTGGTTTCCTAACCCTTCCTAACCCTATCGCCCCTAATCCAGCCAATAACTCAGAAGCCATGGATGCTATTCTTTTGAAACCAGATTATGACGTTTTGACTGATCACTCTTCCGATTTCACTATAGTAAAATCTAAACGCTCTAAATGACCACGCATTTTTAGTCCCGCAAAATCGTCAATCCGTTTACTTTCCCACCATGAGTGTATCCTTTCAAGTTCATAAGATGAAGATAAGTCAGTGAACAAGGAACGGAGTCTTCCTCCAGTCCGTATCCTCCGAAAAGAAATCTGGCCCAAAATTGATTCAGCCCTTCTCAAAGCGGAAATTCCTATCGGCTATGCTAAGAATATCTCTGATGCCATAATCGTCTATCCCCAATCTAAAGATAGTTTCCGCGCTATCACTCCTAAACTCGATAAGAATAAAATCAGCTACACTACTAACCAGCTTCAATAGGAGCTCTGTCCCCGGCGACGATCAAATGTGCATGAAGTATGTGTTGGCCCACAAAATTGAATCGAATTAAATAAAATGCATATTCTTTTCACCAAAAAGGGAGGAGTGAAAAGCAAGTTTAAATCTTCGCTCTATCCAGTAAAACTACTTGTATAATAGTGGGATTTTTTTTTGGAGATATATTAAGTTTGACGCTTACGCTTGTATGGCTTGGTGAAATTATGTGTAGAATGAGATATATTTAATCTGAAGATGCCACTCATCGAAGGGTGAAAGCTTTCGTGCTAACAAATAAAATTAAGGACCAGTAGATCAAAAACCAACAACATCTCCCTCTTAAGATCTTATCGTTATCATCAGAGGGGTCAACGAATTTCTTTCTGAAGATTAAATCCTTGGAGAACTTTAAACCTGGTCGTCGACCTTCTGGAGTGATCCGCTCTTACTGCCAAGTCCATATTTGACATCAAACTTCTAGCTGGCTACCGCGTACAAGTTGAAGCCAAACGAAAATCAAGCCTCATTACCGTCGTTGCCTAAAAATTTTCCACATTGCAAATTACTGCCATGCCTTTCGGGCTTGCCCCGCTTGCGGCAAAAGCCATGCAACCGCCTCCTGTACCACCAGAAACCAGAAAGATGCCACTCCATATTGTCTGAATTGTAAAGGCACTCACTAGGCCACCTACTGCGGATGTCCAAAAGTTCCTCAAAAACCTGGCATTAGGTCGAGCCCAAGTCACCAACTTCCTGAACCCAAACCTACTGAAATTCTCCACTTCCTAAACCTCGTAGTGCCTTTGAATCTGCTTCCACCCAAAGGTCCTTCGCGCCGACGCAGTCTCTGATCTTTCTCTATCACAGGTCTGTAACCAGTCACAATTTTCTCCCAATATCGATCGACTTCATAATTCGCAACTACAGCCGTTTTTCCGTGACTTTCTCCCCGCTATCGCTATCGTCGCGCGTCGGTCCTCAGTGGCTAATCTTTCAAATCTCGATTGAATCACTTACATATCACGCCAGTTAAAATGTCTGACTTTCAAGTTTTTCATCTTTCGTTCGTCCGTGTTTTGCTCCAAGTGCGAGTGTTCTTCAGTAAAACTATCTCGGACCATCGATTTCGATGTTTCTTATTATCTTTCCAACATGGTTGATAACCTGCTAGGTTGATAACCGGTCGAGGAGGGTTTTAAGTCGGTGGGCGCGTTTAGCGAATCCGACACCACCCTCTTTTCTAGGGTGTCTTCTAAAGATTTTCCCTGCTTGGCCTTTCCAAAGAAAACAAAGCGCGTACGCGCATTGTTCACCTATTGAGTGTCGTCTGCACGTAATAACATCTAACGTCTGCTTAAAATGAAAGTAGGTATTCGGAACTTCGTTCCTACCGCGTGTTCCACAGACACGCATTCCTTTTTTATGTTTTATGTGTAATGAATTTACTACTTTGCGCTATGCTAGTAGAGCAAAGTTTGCACTATTTTTTCGAGTGGCGTTGCTTTTTTATGGCAAGTCACAAGCGAGTTTTCCTCAGAAATGGGAAAGCCTTATTATTTTACTTCAAAATTCAATTGAATGATAATATAATGCAAAAACGTAATGACCTAATTCATTTATGGACTCCGGAAGCTGCACGCATCTCCAAGATTTGAATTTTTTCAGTTAAGTACCTTTATATTAAGAAATTATTCTGCTTGTTCTTCCTTGTTATTATTATATGTTTTGACTTAGCTTGGACCATCCTGAAGAATCCTGTCCCGTCCCATATAAATCTTGATCGTGCTCTATGATCCTCATAGATCTTGATTTGAAGAGTGATTTTAAGAAGCATTGGGGAAGCCTACATGGAGAGAAAAACTGTGCAGCTAAGATCCCGGCACTTAGGTCTTCGTTTGCACACAACAGATGGAATAGTAAAACCCTCAGCGATGGGCAGTGGCGTTACCAGCGTGCGCGGACGTTTAGGCTCCCGCTCGAATTGAGCTTCAGAAGCCCAAGTCGCTGTGGGATTATGACTCCAAATCGGCCTCTGGACTTGGGTTCTGCAGCCTAAGTTGTTTTGGGATTAAGGTGTCCATCATTGCGCCTCTACGCAATCGGTGGTAGACAGTAAGAGCGCCGCATGCCCTGTAGTTATATTACGCAAGAGGTCGGTAGGATAGGAGCACAGTTTGTCTCTCCTGATCGTACCTCACATCGACATATAAACTGGACCGCTCATCTGGGTGCGCGAACTCGAACGTAGTAGAAACAAAAGGAGATAGTGTTCTATCATTTGCGCGCAGTGACGGCGCTAGCCTTTCTTGTGCCCCGTTTGATTATTCACACTTCCAAAACTCTATTTTTCCGGCAAATAATTCACGAAACTTTCCCATATAAGTTTGAGAAATTATTTTTCGGAAAAATATATTTAGCATTGTGTGGAGATGCACGTTTATGCTTGAACGTGTCTTTTTATACAGGATAATGATTATCATCCTATTCGTTCATATTCCATTTTTATATTTCCAGTGTTCGAAATTTGGAAATATTTCATGGAATCTTTAAAATTAAAGTTTCTGATTTTATTATTTGGATGAAATTTTTGTATTAAAACTTGCAAATTTTGTCTAATTGTCAAATATTTGATGCATGCTTACCAATAATTTATACAATTTTTTGGTTAATTTTTTTATGGTAAAATTAATTTTCTAAGTGAAATTACCACTTCATATAAGCATAGCATAGATTTTCATGCAAAATTAATAAGACAAGCTGAATTTGATGAATTCAATACATTCATCAATGTAAACTTAAATATTTATGACCCTAATTTTGTCCAAGTTTTTTATTTCGTAGTTTTATTTTGAAACGAATATTATTTATTATAGTTAATGTAGCACATAATATTAATTCCAAAATTGATCATCGACATATAAATATTATATGTCGATGCTGTAAAAAATGTTTTTCTAGGTTATGACGTCAAGTCAAAAATATAATAATATAACCGCCTTTGCAATGAACGCCCGTCGCCCGCATCACTTCGCGTTCGACAAACAAAGCACATAAAAACCATTTTTTCCGTTATTCAGATTATTTTTGTTGAAAACTTCAAACGAGCTTGGGCCGTCAAAGCCGAGGCTGAGTCCGAGATAAATTCTATATCCCTTTTTTTCTACACCAAAATGGATGCGCAGTCGACATGAGCGGTCCAGTTTATATGTCGATGATAAAAATAGGCAAGGGTTTCATACCCGACGTAACCACAAAATATATATCCATGGACACTAGGGGGGTCCTAGAATGCATTACAAAAATTTGTTTTCGAGTTTTTATGCAAAACGCCCGGAAATCTGTTCGAATCCACAAAAAAATGAATGCATTTTTTTTGTTTTGAAAAAAAAAATATTTAGAGGTGCCCCGTGAAGTTTAACACGCATTTTCCATAGGAAAAAAGTACGTGCTTGTAAATTTGATTCGGAAACCTAAATATTCGATGAATCGAGTTCGGAATTCACCATTTATCTTCAGAATTGGTCACAGAATGCGAATAAAATATTACTTTTCAAATATCATCCCTATAAGTCTGTTTTATAGGGTCCCAAAATCATTCATAACAATATTCTTTTAGAATAGTGCTACAAACTTGCGTTTTTTCTGAAATTTACAACTTTTTGACCATTTTTCACCATTCATTTGATTTTATGTGGCAAAAATAATTGTTTAAACAAATTGTGAATGTTTATACCTATCTTCTTCTAGATTAATACCATATAGTTGCGGTCTTTTCCGGAAATTTTAAACTTTTTATCAATTTTCGATTAGAGTAAAGTGATAATCATTTCATGTTAAAAACAAATTATTTAAACAATCTATTATCATTGCTAATAATATTTTCTTTGCTTAATGATAGAAACTTGCGGTTTTTTCTGAAATTTAAAACTTTTTGC
>WSXT02174802.1:0-22152 GCA_011762715.2 Neuroterus valhalla | reverse complement strand
AAATATGTTACTCCAACTCAAAAGAGTAAAATTATGACTCCATTAGAGTGCTTATTCACTCCAATTAGAATTAATTGTCGATTCACTCCAAGTGTAGTGTGAAAAATTCACTCCACAATATTTAGAGAGAAAAATGTTTTGAAAACGTATTAAAAACGTTGGATACTTCCGCTGATTTTTCAGACTAAAGTGAACAAACTTTTCAACAATGTTTGACAAACGTTTTCAAAACGTTTGGCTGATAAAATTTTGAGTGACCGCAAATTCAACACGTATTTCAGACGTGTTGAAATACGTGTTTGAACACGAATTTTCTAAACGTTCAAAAGAAATTTGAAGAGTGAAATTTGGAACGATCGAAATTACGACCGTATTCAAAACGTTTTGTGAACGTTTCAAAACGTTTGATCACAAAATTTATCCGATAGATAGCGTGATCTGTCTCGCAAGTGGCATGAGCATGAGTATATGAGCTATTGAAGGAAAATCCAATTTTTTTATAAAACGTTTTCTAAACCTTCTTAAAACGTTTCTTTAACGTTGGACAAACGTTCCCAAACTTTGGGTAAAAATTTTGTGAACGTTTGATGAATGCCTTGCAAACATTTTCGAGACATTTGGAAATTGAATTTACTCAGATTTTGCTTTGTCTAAGTTCACCAAACATTTTCAAAACATTTATAAACAGTTTCGTTCAGTCAAGATATCCAAAATGAGCGAAAGTATCCGACGTTACGAAAACGTTTTTCTCACAAAAATTTGCAAACGATTTAGTGTTTACCAGAAAACGTTTTCAAAACGTTCGGTGTTATCCGGAATTACTTTGTTCGTTTTTAGGAGGTGGCATAAATTCAGTTTTAGGTTTTCCTCTGCAACCGTCAAATCTAATCCATTCTGAAGGTAGTCAACATATCAAATCGGTCCTCTTTCAATAAGTACGAATAACTGGAAGATGTAGATTTCTGACATATCGGAGATGATTTTACAAAATGAAATAATTTAAACACTGGTACTGTTAAAATGCGATAAATCTTTTTTATATCCAATACTCAACGCAGCCATCTTACGCTAGGAGAAGTTCAGCCGGACAGACACCATGCTGCCAAAATAGGTTAGATGCTTGCGTACTTGCGATAGAGAAGGAGCGCACTTATTGGCCGAAGATGGAGCACAATCCAAGAGGGATAACCAATGGGATCTATATCACGTGATCGGTGGCTATTCGCGCGTAATCCAAATCTGTATTTTCCCAAATTTATCTGTCATATGACTTCTCCCTCTTACATAAAATTTTTTTTTAATTATTGGAAATACATTTTTTATCAGCAAAGTTCAAAAAATTTTGCAGAGCTTGAATGACCCAAGCCTATATTCATTTTATATTGAGTGGATGAAGAAGGAATATTCTGAATGAACAGTTACTCCAATAAAGCACAAACATTTTCCTAAGTGTGTTATCAAGGAATGGAGCGTACGGAATGCAGAACGACCTTAGCGCGTGGACTCAGTCAGTCTAGTATTGCCCAATGAACTCGGCCCGTAGTAACGCGTCATCCCCTCTCTTACCTACTAGACAGGCTTAGTCCACGCGCTAAGATCGTTCTGTAATTCGTACATAAAAATATTTTTATGTTGCTGCGCGTTCGCCCCTGGTTCTGAAGATTTATTGATTTTTCTCAAAATTCGAATTGAAAAATCAATTTGAAACTGCTGAGTGATCAAATTTTATTATAACATTTGAATTTGTAAATTTCTTCTTCAACTGTATTATAATTAGTAGGTAATGTTAATGTGATTTGTTGTTTTTAAATTCAAAAACTTTGGAATTCCAAATTTTACCATATTCTTACTCAAAGACCCAACCTTTAATACTTTGGAAACTATCCAATTTAAAAATTCTTGGAATTCTTAGGTTTTCAATTAGGGAATCTTAAAATTTCGTACATTTCTGAAATACCTTCATATAGAAGAAGCTATTAATTTGGGATATTTTCAAAATGAAACACTTGAATGCATGAAATTTTGTATTATTATTCTCAGAACGTTCAAATTCATGAGAATGCAAAATTAAATCATTCAAGGTTTCTGATTTAGGAGATTTATGAAAATAAATGCTCCAATGCTTCAAATTTGTATAATTATTTTGTGTATTACATTATATAAGAGATATTTTCAAACTGAAATCTTTGCAAAAAAAGTCTAAAAAGTCTTCTCTCTATCTGAAACTTATTTCTGTCGCTTTTCAGGGATAGAAAGATTTAACTAAAAAAATTTATTTATCATCGTAATAAGAGTTTTAACATTTACACAAAAATTCGTAATTCAAAAATAATTTTATTTTTAAATTACTGTTTTTAAATTATTTTGAATGGAAAATGAAATATAAAAAAAATTACTTCCTTCTACAAAAAATAACAATAATAATGAGATTTTTTGTGATGACACCAATTGAGCATAATGTCTCTTCTGTCTTTCTTTACGAACTGGAAGCCTCTTACTTTCCTAGACTCAGAGGACTCAGATTGAATTCTCTCAGTTCGTATTTTACTTTCACGAGGCGCTAACGTTTCTATTTCTCTGCTCACACATATTAAGAAAAAAAACGAAAATTTTCAATAATACGAATTTCTTCAATTGTATTACAAAAACAAATAATTCAAATTTACATTTTTTTTAAGTGAAGAATTTTCTGGAAAATGAAAAATCCAATTTCCATCATTCGAAATGTGAATTAATAATCTCTTTTAATTTCGTTTAAATAATGAGGCAAAGATATAAAATTTGCCACTTTAAATACCGTGAAATGTGAACCCTTCGAATAATTCTCAACCATTCAAAATCAAAATTAGATGGAAGTGATCAGTGGTAAATTAAAATTAGAAGTATTAAAATTCTGCCTTTTAAAATGAGTGTGGAAGACTTGAAAATCGGATGTTTTCATATATTTATCTTGATTGTACTGAGTGTTAATTATGTTATTGTCGCGATGAGCCACTTGTTACCCGTGTTTTATAATTATTCTCCGAAATTTTTTTGCCAGGTAATTTTTAATATTCTTTACAATTTTTTATTTGCAAATATTATTGATGCAATAGATAATATTCGTTCAAAATTTGAATTTAATCATTTTTCTATTTTGCGAATAAATTAATTCATTTGGAGAACTCTTAAAAAAGCTTAAATTTTTGAAAGGTGTAATGCTCAAACTTTTTTAATATCAACTCATATTTTTACAGGGTGTCTACTAACTCTTTCCTATCAAATTTTCCGGGTTTTTAACCATTTTCTTCCGGATTGTAAATGTCAAACTGCCTGTTACTTGCAGCAAGACTAAAACGCACATAACCTATGGTTTTTGTATCTTGTGTGATTTTATACATTGCTGAATTAAAAAATATATATATATTCTTGTGTTTGATGTGGTTTAAAACTTTAAAAAAATACGATTGTGATGTCTTAGTTATATGTGCAGATCTGGTTGAAATGACAGTTGGTTTTTTGTTATAAAAATATTTTTGGTCAATTTTTTTGGTATTCTCATTGATAAATAGTTATTATTTCCAAATTTCTATGGATTCAGTATTCTCAAGAAATTAAAAAAGATTTCAAATTTTTTCGAATCATTTCACAGAGACTTTGGAAGACTTTACAAAGATTTCACTCATTCTACAACGCTCTCAAAATAATCCCAAAAATTAACGAGATTTCGAAGATTGCCCAATTTCACAAGGATTTCAAAGATTCAAAAAGGTATAAGAAATTTCACAAAGAATTTGAAAGATTCGAAAGGATTCACAAAGATTCCAACATATTTCATCAGATTTTTGATTTTAAAAGATTTTTAAAAATCCAGAATTCAAGAAAGCTTTGAGTGATTCCAAAACTTAACAAAGATTTCTCAAATTCAGAAAAATTGATCAAATCTTCAGACCTATAAACGATTTCCTAAGATTTCAACGATTTCAAACAAATATAAGTAGTATTTGAAATATTTCGAATCATTTTACAAAGATTTCGGAAGGTTTTAAAACATTTTGGAAGACGTCCGAAATTCTAGAATTTCGCAACAATTTGAAAGATTCCCTCGATTTCGAAATTTTGGAAAAATTTCAAAGCTGACCAAAGATTTTGAAATATTTCGAAAATTTCACAGACATTCTTCAAAGATCTAAAAACATTGTGAATTATTTCAGAAAGATTTTGAATGAATGAAAAAAGATTGTAATGATTTCACAACGATTTCGAAAGATTTTTAAACATTATATTAAAGATTCTACAGAGAATTCAAAAAATACTTCAGGAATTTCAGAAAGATTAATAAGATCTTGTGAACTAAAAACAATTTCCGAAAATTCTCGAGATTCCAAAGAAACACAAGAAGCCTTCAAAATATTTTGAAAAATTGAAAATTATCTCACAAAGATTTCAAAAGGTTTCACGAGATTTTAGAAGACGTTCAAGATTTTCAAGATTTCGCAAAGATTCCGAAAATTTTAAGAAGGTTCCAAAAATTGAAAAATTTCACAAATATTTCAAAGATGCCAAAACATTTCGGAAGTTTTACAATATTTCAAAGAAATTCACAAAAAATTCAAAACATTGTGAATAATTTTATGAAGATTTAAAATCATTTTACCTCAGAAGATTTCATAAAAATTTCAGAAGATTTCCCAGGTTACGCAGAGATTTCAAAAGATTAAAAATCATTTTATAAAAGAATATCACTAATCTTTATATCCTGGTTTGGGAAATATAACATAACTTTAACAATTTATATCTATGTAACATTAAAAAAAATATAAATTAATTCATTATCCATTATATCCTTCAGAGAATACCATTTCTCCAGAGCTTGAACATACAATTTTTTAAATGTTATGATTTCTGAATACTTTCTCATTATACTTATCACAATTCTTTAATTTGTTTATTTTATTACCTGTAATAATAAAATTTTCACATTTTTTAAATCTTCGGTTTTCTTCCGGTTTGATATTGCTTCCTGGTTACATCCCGATTTTTCTGATTGAAAGACACCCTATTTCAGGTTTTGTGATTGTTATAATTTTTTAGGCAAAAAGGAACAATTTTTATTTCATTCTATTTTATTCATGAACCTTCACAGTCTCATTATTATAAAAATTAATAATAAATAACCCTCGATTTCCAACTTGAAAGTTGATCCAAGTTACAATTAAATGCTTAAGACCAAATTCCTAAAATGTTGAAATTAATTTGATTCTACGCCAAAAATACAAATAAATAATACGAAAATAAATAACAAAATCAAGAGATGATTTCTAACATATGATTAAAAAAAAATAAAATAGAATGAATATTAAATAGGATAATCGAAAATTGAACATTTTTTAAATCTCTTTTCAGGAATTGAAAAATGGAACCGAAGGATGTGTCTCTTCCTCTGTTTTTGAAACAATTTCAAATTTCACAAGTGAATTCCAAATTAAAGACACTAAACCCACCACGTGTTCAAGTGAATATATTTTTGAAATTGAAAATGGGGAACAAAGTGTCATGACAGAATGGACTTTAGTTTGTGAAAAAGAATATTTGGCTTTTCTGGGTACTGCCATTTATTTTTTGGGCGTTCTAATGGGAGCTTGGATCGCTGGAATTGTAGCTGATCGAATTGGGAGACTTCCGGTTTTGGCAATTTGCCTTTATACTCAAGGCACGATGGCTGTTTCCCTCTACGTTGTCCAGGTAAAAAGGAAATGTTATAAATATTAATTAATTTTTAGAAAAAATAATTAATTTTTTGAAATAATCTCTCTCTTCTGGAAAATCAGATTTTTGGGAAAAATGGATTGCAATATCTAGACCTCGAGTTTTACTTGAATGCTAAATTTTTGTATAATCCTTTTGTTCAATTTATTTTTCAAAAACCAAACCTCAAGCTTTACAAGATTAACATGTCAATTTTCTAATTCTTCCAAATTAAGCTAATAGCTTCCTGTGTAGAAGGTTTATGTAATAAAAGTTTTATGAAATGAGTTTCGACAATTCGAAATTTCGATGAATAAAAAAAAAGGAAATTGATCAAATTGGGTTCAAACTCTATAATTTAGACTTATTCAAAGTTTTTCAATTTCAGATCTCTTCGTGCGCCTTTGATTTAGACGTTTTCGAGTTGAAAGGTTAACTAGTTAAAAAAATGAAATTTTAAAACTTAAGATTTTTCACTTTATAATCATATCATTCAGGAACATTTTGAAGAAAGTGTTTTTTGGCAGGCTATTTTCAAAATTCCTGCAATTCTAAGAGTTTCAACTCCAGCGATTTCGATTTCTATTTTTGCAATTAAGATTTGGAATATTCCTTCTCATTTTTCTGCATCTGATTTGATTTTTAACTATAATTTTCAATTGCACAGAAAATAAATTTGTTATATTCTCCAAATTTTATCATAAATTGGAGCTTTTTCCAATCTCTCACATTTTTCGGATTCCATAGTAATCTAAAATTAAGCAAATTTTTGGAAACTTGAATTTAAGACTTAAAATTTTTGAATATTAAGGTTTGAAAAAAAACTTTCTTGCAAGCGTCATATCTCACATCTTGGTCGATTTTTCTTTAATTCAAATATGGTTTAGATTAGGTTTTCATTATATCATATTAAAATATAGCTAAGCTGTTAAATGGTAATTTTTTCTTGTCCAAACTTGTAGTTGGGCTACATGCTCGTAATTTGAATAAATAAATAAATGAACTTCATTATTCTGCTTTGCAAATTCATTTCGTTTGGCAGAAATTTGATTTCTATTTCGTTATTTTTAAAACTGTTTGGGTTAAAATAATTCTGTTAAACAATAATCTTCAACCATCTTGTCAAAACACAACTATTCAACATTTTCCTTGGAATTTTGTCTTTTTTGGTTAAATCAAACTCTTTTGTATTTGAAATAAGAATGGTTTAGGCTCAAAAATTCTACTTCCTGGTTTAAAGTTGAACAATTCTCTAAAAAATCCATGTATCTCTTCAAAGTTCTTTTTTTCGGTAGGTTTATCTTTGTGGCTGAAAATTCATCATTTTCGTTGAATACTCAACTATTTCGTTCGAATTTAATCTATTATGATAGAAATTCTATATTTTTACTTGACTTCCAATTCAGAATTGAGAACAAGGGAATCTTTTGAATTCAAAAAGCATTTTTAGATTAAAATAAAAATTTTCAAATCATGGAAATAAAAAAATTTTAATGTGAAATTTAACTTTAAAGACTGGAGCTTAGAAACTTTCGAATCTTATAAATCATCCAAATTAGAATGCTTGAAAATTCTATTTAATGAGACACATTTTTAAATTATTATTATTTTCCATAAAAATTTTAGTTTTGAAGATTTGCAAAAATCGGAGCTTGAAAATCGATAAAAATTCTGAAGATAATCATTCAAACTTGAGTTTTTGAAATTCTTTTTTCAGAATAGCCTCAACTTGAAATTAATTCAAGTATTTTATATTTGAATCAAATTTTTCATGATTTCAGGATTATCCGGTCTTCGATATTTTTACTTGACTTCCAATTCAGAATTGACGAAGAAAGAATCTTTTGAATTCAAAAAGCATTTTTAGATTAAAACAAAAATTTCCAATCATGGAATCAAAAAAATTTTAATGTCAAATTTAACTTCAAAAACTGGAGTTTGGAATTTTTCGAACGCCCTAAATCACCCAAATTAGAAAACTTGCAAATTCTAATCAACGAGACTAATTTTTAACTTATTATTATTTCCTATAAAAATGTTAGTTTTTGGAAATTTGCCAAAAACGGAGCTTGGAAATTGATGAACTTTCTGAAGATAATCTTTCAAACTTGAGTTTTTGTAATTCTGTTCTTAGAAAAGCCTTAACTCGAAATTAATTCCAATATTTTATATTTGAATCGTAATTTCCTTGATTTCAGGATTATCCAGTATTCGAAATTATTACTTGTTTTCCAATTCCGAATTGAGGATCAAGGAATCTTTTGAATTCAAAATGCATTTTTAGATTAAACAAAAATTTCAAATCAAGGAATTAAAAAAATTTTAATGTCAAATTTAACTTTAAAAACTGAAGTTTAGAAATTTTCGAATGTTCTAAATCACCCAAATTAGAATGCTCAAAAATTCGTATCAATGGGACTCATATTTTGAATAATTACCTATTATTTACAATAAAAATGTTTGTTTTGATGATTCTCCAAAATCGGAGCTTGAAAATTGATAAAAATTCTTAGCCTTAGCCTTACCTTTAAATTGATTCAAGTACTTTATATATGAATAAAAATTTTCTTGATTTCAGGATTATCCGGTCTTCGGTTTTTTACTTGACTTCCAATTCAGAATTGAGGATAATGAAATCTTTTGAATTCAAAAAGCATTTTTAGATTGAAACAAAATCATGGAATTTAGAAAATTTTAATGTGAAATTTAACTTTAAAGACTGTAGCTTAGAAAATATCGAATGTTCTAAATCACGCAAATTAGAATGCTTAGAAATTCTAATCAACGAGACTAATTTTCAAATTACTATTATTTTCTATAAAAATTGCAGTTTTGGTGATTTGCAACAATCGGAGCTTGAAAATTAATAAGTTTTCTGAAGATAATCTCTCAAACTTGAGTTTTTGAAATCCTGTTCTTAGAAGAGTCTTAACTTGAAATCAATTCAAATATTTTATATTTGAATCGAAATTTTCTTGATTTCAGGATTATCCAGTCTTCCTTGTTCTCCGAGGACTTCAGGGTGTTTTCGTGCAAGGTCTTGAGACTTCTACTTTCATTCTAGCTATAGAGCTTTTTCCCTCGACATTCCGCACAATTGTGGGATTAATAATGCAGATCGCGTGGGCCGCAGGCTTGGCGCTTCTAGCTGGACTAAGTTACTCTATTCCTGACTGGAGAATTCTGCAATTGGCCATCTCCGTTCCCACAGCTGTCACTGTTCTATACATTTGGTAGATTAATTTATTTATCAAGAAATTCAACTTGTCACGTCAAAATTATTAAATTTGAGTACTTTTTTTTAACTAAAAAATGAAACATTTTGGGAGTATTTCAAATTAATTAGTAACTTATGAAGAGATTTAGTAATTAAAAGCTCTCAAATAAAAAGCCTAAGATTCAAAATTCTTAAAGAATGAGACACAATAGTCATGCTCTTTATGCCTCACGGTTCGCGGATTAGAACTAATTCTTTCCAATTAAAAAAAAAAAAAAATTGGAGGCTTTTTGATTTGGATTACAATTTAAGAGTTCCACCAAATATATTAAGAATATAGATTCATTTGATTTTTTTCATTGAATTTCAAAAGATGAGATGCCTTCGAATTATTCAAAATTCCTTTCATCAACTTCGTAAAATGTTTATTCGAGGTGAACGTTTTAATCATGAAAAAAATCCACGTCATTTTTGGGTTCGCAAAAAATCTTCACGGTCATTTGAATTTTGAAGTCCGTTTATTTGGAGTCATCAAAACTGAACTGCAAATTGAAGCACTGAAAGTGGAACATACATTAATAAAAAGGTTTGGAATAAAACATAAACTTTCCATAATTTAGTGCAAAATGGAAATAAAAATGTCTTCCCTTTAAACAAAATGAGAAAAAAGCCTCTCCATGTTTAGAAAAACTACTAATAACTTCTTACTAAATGAAAATGACAAAGAGGAAACTTTTTATTCAAAAAAATTCGAAAGCTAAAATTTTTCTCCTTCCAAGTCGATAAAAATATTGAGAATGTTGCTCTTCTAAATATAAAATATGTCCCTTTCCCAGTTAAAAAATGATAAGAAACTGAAATTCCCTTTTTTTCAACTGAATAAAAATGTTTAAAATACAATATTCGCTCGCCCTAAACCAAATAGAAATTTGAAAAAACGAAAATTTCCTCTTTCACTCCATTTTCTTTTGAAATGAGATACGTGAAATTCAAACGTTCTTTATATATAACTGCTTTGAAGTCAAATTTTCTCAATTTGAAGCCGTTTTGAATTCACAATTTTGTTAATTATACAGCAAAATTAAACACTTTTACTAAGAGAACAAACAATTTCAAAAATATTTGAATGTAGCGCTCTGAAAATTTTTCCTATTTCAAATTGAAAAGGTTAAAAATTGATAATTTCAGACTAAAACAATAATTAAATAGATTTCGAGATTGGATAAAAGCGTTGGATTATGGATCCATCAATCCGAAATTATTTGAAAATTAATAAAAATAATTGATAAAATGTCAATGAGACGTCAAAATTTATTGAACCACAAAGTTTTCGGATTGAAACAGTTTCATTTTGAACGTTTAGGTCCGGAAATTTTATGGTTTTGTTTAAAAATGGTGACTATTTAATTGCAGGTTGTGAACTGATCGTTTTTAGTTGAAAACACAACTTTTTGGTAATAAAATAATCTGTTTTGGTTAAGGATTCAACATTTTCCTTGGAAATTTGTCTTTTTTGGTCAAACTCTTTTCTATTTGAAATTAGAATGTTTTATCGTAAAAAATTGAACTACTTGGTTTAAAGTTGAACAAATTTTCTCAAAAATCCATGTATCTCTTCCAAGTTATTTTTTTCGGTAGGACATTTATCTTTTTGAATGAAAATTGATCATTTTCGTTTGTTTTTTTTTCATCTAAACTATTTACTTCGAATTTATTCTATCATGATAGAAATGCTATATTTTTACTTGACTTCCAATTCAGAATTGAGGATAATGGAATCTGTTGAATGTTGTATGTTCTTAGAAGACTCTTAACTTGAAATTAATTTGAGTATTTTATATTCGAATCAAAGTTTTCTTGATTTCAGGATTATCCAGTCTTCGTTATTTTTACTTGACTCCCGATTCAGAATTGAGGATAAAGGAATCTTTTGAATTCAAAAAGCATTTTCAGATTGAAACAAATGTTTGAATGTACTACTCTGAAAATTTTTTTAATTTCAAATTGAATAGATTAAAAATTGATGATTTTAGACTGAAACAATAATCAAATAGATTTGGAGATTGGATATAAGCGTTGTATTATGGATTCATCAATCCGAAATGATTTGAAAATTAATCAAAATAATTGATAAAATGTCAATAAGATGTAAACATTGATTAATCCATTAAGTTTTCGGATTGAAACAGTTTCATCTTTAACGTTTAAGTCTGTGAATTATATGATTTTGAACAGAATCAGAAGCGTCTTGTAAAATCAATCATTTTTAATTGATAATATTCAAAGTACAGTCCTGTTCTCAAAATCATCAATCAATGGCTACTTAACTTAAATTTGATAAACTTCCTAAGTATTCAACAAAATGCCTTCAACCTAGCACATTCAATAAAGTATTTGAATAGCTTTCAACGTATTTAGAACAAAAAAAATTTATATCTCATATAATCAAACATTAAAATAACGGACGTAATCCTAGAAAAACTTCGATGGTATCACATGCGATACGTGAAACAATCCTTAATGAAGTCCTTAATGAAATTCCCGGGTAAATAAGCTGGTTTCTTAAACGAATTTTTCAAATCCGTCTAGAATTTAATTTTCCAGAAAGTGTCTAATATTATTTTCACACATTGCATTTAAGGATTATTCCGGAATCGCCTCGCTGGTTGCTCGCAAAGGGAAAGTCGACGGAAGCCGATATCGCTCTAGAAAAGATAGTAAAATACAATGGATGCTGTACCATGTTGAAAACAATAAAAGAAACTGACACCCTCGTCAGCGAAAACAAGACACCAGTGAATACGAAACCGGATAGAAAATCTCGAGATCTAAGCCTAGACCTGAAAAGCAAAGAGGTCCAAGAAAATCTCCCAGAAACGGAAAATTTGCTCCCAAAGTCGGAGCCTAATCCTGAAATACAAAGTAACCAATAATAATTCAAATATTCAAAAAAATTTGTTCAACTATAATTGAACTTTTTTTCTATTTTGATGAATCCTCATAAAATTAACTATAATAATCGGCTATTCATTCGCTTTATTTTTATGCATGGGAATCCTTTATTATTTATTCATTTTTGAGTTATTTATTAAAGCTGTATGTTCGAAAATTCAAATTTCCAGTGCAAAATGACCTCTCTTGTAAAAATACATATTTCTATAAAAATTTGTCTCTTTTGTAGAACCTTAATCTTTTTGGCAGAAAATAAGTTGGAGAATTGGAATATAAAAATTAATTATTCTCTCTGAGATTTCAACTATTACATTTTGTTAAAAACTTTATTCTTCATAAAATGCAGACTCGAACATTTGTTAAAAAATTCGTATATTTTGTTCGTATCTTCTATAGCTTAATTTTCAAAGTCGAAAATCAATGTTCAACTAAATAATTGAATTTTTCCCCCAAAAAATATGAATTGATTTTTAACAAAGTAGTTACAATTTTAACCAGAGATGAATTTGGAATCGAAATAATCCAACATTAACAAGAAAATTTTATTTTCAACAAACAAGTTTAAATTTCAAACAAGTAGTTGATTTTTTAACTGAAAAAGGATGAATTCGCAAGGAACAATGTAAACGAGGTTTCTATCATAATTCTGAAATATTTCTTATTTGGAATACTACTTCTATTCTAAAGACTGCTTGAAGTACTTTCTTGATTTAAAATTAGGTGAAGGGAACTTTCAAATTGTGTAAATACAATTGTTTTTGAAAAAATGAAGATAATAATTTTTTTTGGAGGTTTGGGCTATTATCCATTCGATTATAAAATTTGAGTCAGCTAAAAAAATCTCTCAGAGCAACAAATTTCAAAACTTTTTTCTTATAATGGAAAGAAAATTCTTCCTCTCATGACATTCAGATACATTTAAATACTTTGAGAATCAGATTCGAGGAACGTTACATTCTTTAAATCAAATGATAAGATCTTTTTTTGATTCATAAAAAGAAAGCGGTCATTTTCCGTATTTTTTCGGCAGAATTTTTAATAGTCTTGGTTGAATAGTCTACCCTGAAATTTCATCTATTTTATCCAAAATTCGTTCTTTTAAACTGAAAAATTCATCTTTCTCGGTTAAAAAACAACTTTTCTGTCAAAAGTTCAACTATTGGTTTGAAATTTTTGCTATTTTGTTAAAAAGCGATACATCGTGTTAAAAGTTGGGTAATTTTATTAAAAATCCATCTGTTTTGTTAAAGTCAACAGTTTTGGTTGAAAATTTGTCTTTTCGGATAATGAGTTGCATCTTTCTAAGTTAAAAACGAACATTTATGCTTAAAGTTGAACTTTTTGGTCTGTGAATTTAACCCTCTCAAGAATTCGTCTGTTTAACTTTAAAATTTGATTTTAATCTAGAGGGTTAGAAACTCAACTAATCCGTCTGAGACAGTAATAATTTAACATTTTAATGCATTTAAAACTGTTTTGTTTCTTCACACAAGAAACTTGACGAGCATAAAACACGCGATTGATGATGCTCGTAAATAATTATAATTTGAATATTTAAAAAAAACTCGCTCAATAATATTTAACTTTTTTCTATTCTGATGAATTATCATAAAACTCGGTTTAATTCAAAGTTATGTATATGTTTTAATTTTACAGAAGTGTCTGATTGCGGGAAATTCAAAGACGATGAAGTTGCAGAATCAATTCGAAAACCAGAAGTGCCTCCAAAGGAAAATAACGTGAATGCAGAAAATAATGGCAAAACAGAGAGAGAAGAATTACAAAAACTCAGAAATAAGAGGAAATCGAAAGTAATTTCTCGGGTCGAAGATTTCAATGATTCGAAGAAAGGCGAAGAAAGTTTGGAACTTGGAGTAAGGAAAGAAAATAAGAAGCAAAAAGGGTCGAACTTATCTAATAAATTAGAAGAACGAGTCGTTAGTGAGAAGCAAATGAATCGAGGACTTTTCGAGTTGCTCAAGTACAAATCAATAACGAGGCACGCAGCAATTTTAATTCAAATTTGGTGAGAAGAGAATCCGAATACAAATTAATTAACGATCAAAAACTTGAGATATTCTTCAACTTCTAAAATAATGTCTAAACAATATTCTAACAATTTGTACTAAAATTAAATTCTTTTTTTAAATCCAGAATTCTCTCAAATTTGATGCCTTCTATTTTGGAATAATCTGCTACATTGAATAAAAATTCAAAGCGTTTAAAAGTGGAAGACAATCTTCATGATGTTTCAATTTTTTCATCTCTCTAAATATTGAATTCTTAAATGTAAGCTTTCAAAATTAGTAATCCGGATTCAAAGATGAACATTTCTTAGTTTGAAATTATTGTTCTGAAATATTTTATATTCCAATTTCACAAATGATTTTATTTGTTCATAATTTCGAATTCGTACACTTTTTTAATTAGAAATTTGCATTTTCAGGTTTAGTTCTGCAGCTGCTAATCATTCTGTTGAATTCCTACTGCCAAATTTGAATGTGAACAGACACATAACTTTTGCTCTGGGAGGTGCTTTGGAAATCGCTTCCTGCATTTCAACATATTTTGTGTTATCAAGATATGGAAGGAAATTGCCTCTGAGCATTTTCAGTTTTTTCATCGGAGTTATTTGCATCTCTCACTCTTTTCTTGATTATTTTCTACCCCAGCCTTCAATAATTTGGCTTGGTATGTTGATAGAATTGAAATAATTTGTTGAGACTTTGAAACAGAATTCTAGAGATTAAAAGAAACATTGTAATATTAAAAATGAATATGTTTACGTCTTTTTACAGGTCCATTGAAAAAAGTTATGCTATTATTGACAAAAATGGCCATTATTAGTTCCTTTTTCAATCTGCATCTCTTAAGTACTGAATTATTTCCGACAATTTCCCGAGCAACGTGTTTTGGATTTTGTGTTGTTTTTGCAAAAATATCAAGTATTTTGATGATCTACTTCTTAGAAATGGTAGGTTTTGAATAATCAATTAGTTTATTGTAAGAATGAATTCCGAATTTCGTGTTATTCAAAATTGGGGGACTAATCCAACCTCTTTATCATAAGAAAATCTAATTTTCAAATTGTTAATTGGATTTATTAGAATTTAAATATCTTTAAAATTGGATTGTCTTCTGATTGATTTTCTTTTTATTGAAGAGTTTTCAATTGGAAGGCTTAAAATGTTTCAAATTCTGGGTTTGTCAATTTTACATCTCCAGAATTCGGATTAATACAATATAAAACTGGAATTTGAAACAGTTTGAATTTAATTAGTTAGATGTCGAATATATAAAATTTTAAATAATTCTGGTCTCAGATCAAAACCTTAAATTAGAAATTTCCAGCTCAAATCTTTGGAATTGAGACACCTAAAAAATACAGCAAGATGCCTGAAATTCGATCAATCGCCAAATAGTAAAAAAAAATTAATATCATTTTAGGAAAAAAACTACATTCCCGTTTACTCATGCGTGGGAGTCGTAGGGATTTTATGCCTTGGATCAGGAATTGTAGCATTAACATTACCAGAAACTCTGAACAGAATTCTCCCGGATACGATGAACGAGGCCAACAATCTCGGGATAAAATTCAGAAACAAGAATCAGAGTTTAAATAATATTAAGAGGCAAGAATCTGGTAAGAAACGAGAAGTTTTGCGGGAAAAATTGTTTTCTGATGATTGGGTTGATGCTGGAAATGGAATCATAGTCAACTTCAACGAGGGAAAAGGCACTAATTCTTCTTTATGACTCTTGAAAAAACAATTGAAATAAAAAAAAGACTATCGTTAAGTATTTTTATCGCATATGTAATTGTTATCGATTTGTACATATTTCCAGAGGCTAAGTCACCAAAGTATATACATGAACTGTTCAAAAAAAAAAAAATTCTGTCATTCGAGTATCGACTGCTTTGCAAATCCTCATTTTTCAATTTCTTGACTTTCCCCTTCACGTTATATAACTTTTTTCTAGGTTTAGGAACAGCAACCTTACACCTGGGTAATTATCAATTGGTGCTTCAAAGTTAATTAGCAAATATTTAGTGATCACAGGCATACAGAAGTTTATAAACTCCAAAACTTAAACTTAAAAAGAACTAGTAATCATCATCATCACTGATCCAGAATTCAACTTTTTTAATTTACTTTTGCAACAATCAAAAAAAGCAAGAAAGGTTACTATTTCAGTTACTTTTGTATTTCGTGAATATCTATTCATTCATAATTAAAAATAAAAACGAACTTACAATAAGATAGTTAAGTTTTCAACTGAACTTATAGATCGCTGATTGGAAAATGAATTTTCAACGAAGGATTTTCACTTTTACTCAAGCCGTTAAATGTGAAAATAAACAGTGAAATTTCGAACCGAAGGGATAAATTTTCAACCAAAATGATTGGTCTTTGACCAAAAAAATACATAAAGAGTTTAACCATAAATATTGATTTTCTACCAAAAAGATGAATCTTTAACATAATACACCAATTCTTGAATAAAAAAGAGACATTTCAAATTGAACTTTAGATAAGGTACCAAGTTCAACTTCCAACCAAAAATAATTTTTATTTCGAATTGAATAAAAGACTTGATCAAAAAAGACAAATTTACGAAGGAATAGCTCAATTTTTAACAAAAAATAATAAAATCTTGTAGAAAAATAAGATAGTTGATATCAAACCAGATAATATTTTAATTTTGAAACAAAAAATGTTCAATTGAACCAAACAACGAAATTTTAACGGAAGAACTGGATTTATAGTCAAGAAAGGAAAAAATTCATCCAGATTGTTAGAATTTCAAGCCAGAAAGGCAAACTTTATACCAAAATAGTTTAATTTTCAACCCAAATAGACGAATTTGTAATGGGACAGAGGAAGTTCAAACCGAATAAAATGACTTTTCAAATCAAAATCATAAGGTTTTGTTATCGGAAGAGATGAATTCTTGACCAAAAATATTTTAATTTTTAACTAAATATTCGAATTTTCAACATAAAAAAATTAATTCTTGACAAAATTGTTAGTTATGAAATTACGACCAATTTCGTAAAAAAGGAATGGAAATCATTGAGGAAATACCTACATTTTCAACTACAGAGATTAATTTTCAACCAAAATGATTGGTCTTTGACCAAAGAATGTATAAAGAGTTTAACCATAAATATTGATTTTCTCAAAAAGATGAATCTTTAACAGAATACACCAATTCTTAAATAAAAAACAAACATTTCAAATTGGAGTTTAGATAAAATATCAAATTCAACTTCCAACTAAAAATAGTTTTCATTTCAAATTGAATAAAATCTTGTCTCAAAATGAGAAACTTGATATCAAACCAGATAAAATTTTAATTTTGAAACAAAGACTGTAACATTCAACCAAAGAACTATATTTCAACGAAAGAACTGGATTTATAGTCAAGAAAGAAAAAAATTCATCCAGATTGTTAGAATTTCAAGCCAGAAAGGCAAACTTTATACCAAAATAGTTCAATTTTCAACCCAAATAGACGAATTTGCAACGAGACAGAGGAAATTCAAACTAAATAAAATGACTTTTCGGATCAAAATTATAAGTTTTTGTTATCGGAAGAGATGAATTCTTGACCAAAAATATTTCAATTTTTAACTGAACCTTTCAATTTTCAACAACAAACGACAAATTTTCTTAAAGAGTAATAGAAATCATTGAGAAAATATCTAAATTTCGAACCACAGAGATGAATTTCCAACCAAAATTAAAAAATTGAATTTTCAATTAAGAAATAGTATATTTCGACATCTGCGTGATAATTGATTATTTGGCGAATGAGACATTTTTTCGCATGAGCGAAGCGAATGAAAAAAGTCCTATTAGCTAAAAATCACCTATCACACAGATGTCGAATATTTTATATCCCAAGAGCCGGAAAAATCAGACCATAGTTGAGATTTTGAGGTCGGGGTAGTATAAACAAAATTTCAAGCAACTAAGTCGCATTTTCAAGGAAAAAACGATTTTCTAACAAAACTGTTGGATTTTTAACCGAGAAGATGAACTTTGAACTAAGCTTCATTTTCTACTAAAGGAAAGAAGCAGATTTTCAACAAAATACATTAATTTTAAATCCAATAGTTGTGAATTTCAGTTAAAAATTCAATCGAAAAAAAATTATTTTCAAGATAATTGTACACTTTTTTACTGAAAAATTACCAATCTTCTACAAAAAAAAATAATTCTCAAAGAAAAATGTGATAATGAATATTTCAATCACGAAAACATTGCAGTTTTTAATCGAATGCAGGTGAATTAATCCAAAAACGAGTTTCTAAGAAGAGTTAAATTTTCGGTCGAAAGAGAAAAAAAACCTATTGTTGGAATTTCGAGCAATAACAATTAACTTTATTTGAATCAGTTAAACATTCAACTTGTAAATATAAATATTCAACAGAAAAGATCATATCCTATTGTTTAATTTTATACCAAATTAGTTAAATTCCCGAGAATACGAACATTTAAGAAAGCAGTCAATTTTCAAACGAAAAGAATGAAATGTTCCATTCTTCAGTTAAACAAATTAAATTCAAATGAAAAAAAAAATTATTATCCAACCTGCTTTAGGCTATAAATTTCTGAGTCCATCTGCCACTACAATTTGGATATTGAAAACGTAAAAAATAATTGCAAAAGCGATCAAATTTACCTTTATCAAAAAGACTTTAAATAACTATTTACAAGAAACTACTTACTTCCCATCACTTATTCCCTAACTTCCTGGAATTTCCCCTGACCTGTAACAAACCTGATTTGATTTCACTTAATGTAGTATTGAACTGTAAATCGGTTTGAAAATTAATTACTTTAATATAAAAACCTGACTTTATTAGTTTATTCTCTATCACAGCTTACAAAACCTTAGGTTGGATGATTCCATTATTTTGTGGAGGGGCATTTTGGGTCTGTTCTGCCGCAGTTTGCAGAAGTCGCGTCCTGCGTCTCGTGTAATGTTGCCATAGGAGAATTTGTTGGTCGTCGATGAACTTCGTGCACTGTGAATTGACGACTTCGCGCCTAAAATGCTCGTGTTGCAGTAAATCGAGGAAATACAAGCACATGGGGTATTTTAGGTACTTTGCATACTCAGGTTCCTTCCAGTATAAAAGATACTTCAGATAGTTTATGAAATTCGGGTCTTTCAAGTGGTTCCGTTGTGCTAAAACTAAAAAGTCAATTAAATAGAACTTCTGGAAACCATCCGTGTTTTTTTATGCTACTTTTTGAACGAAATACTATATTCTTATGACAATTTTTCGGAACTTACAGTTCAAGTAATTTGGATTTGCTAGACATTGGACAAACTCCAATTCGACTTGAAAACGTAATCGCTGCTGATCGTCTGTTTCCACACCTCCTGAAATGATGTGAAAAGTGGTCAAATTTTTCTTGGAAAGATTCGATTTTCTGAGTTGAATTTTTATTACGTTCCAAAGTAACTTCAGAAATTTGTATTTTCAGGATTGAAAGCTTGAAGCATTCAAATTTTTCTTGACATCTCGAAATTTTGTTAATCTAATCTACAAAATTATTAGATATTGATTGATTGAATATTTTACGGAACTTACACTTTGACGATTTATTGAATTTTTGGAATCAGCTTTTTCTCTCAAATTGAGCATTACTTTTGACGATAATTTTACATTCTCAAATTAAAGTAATAGAATATTTTTCTGTAAATGCATTTTTGAGGTTAGATTAGTTGTATTCAAATAAGTAGAACTAAATTGATGCTACGCGAATCTTTTGGTTTCTAAGATCCAGATAGAACAATTACGGTTTTGAATGAATCATCAAATCAATTGGTTTTGCAACAAAAGCAGAATTCTTGAAATTACGTACCGTTCATTACGATGAAATATAGATTTCTACACCTTTCATAAAGTTAGAATCATCAAACCGATTCAGACGATTTATGAATCGAAATTATTGGTTCTACAATCACCTTTTATAAAACTAAGGAAAATCATAACATATTTTGGTACTTGAAAGGGCAAAATATTTAATTCAAACTGGGGAACGTATTCCTACTGTCAAGTGTCAAACGTTTGTCAGTTTGTGTTCGTTTGGGTTCGTTTCACTCGTGGTTTCAATAGTTCCATTGGAACGCCGCCATTTTCTTTAGTAGCACCGCTAGTCACAACAATGCAGGAAATTTGAAAATTAAATTTACTCTACATTATTATAGATTATTAAAATAACAATGATTCTAAGCAGAACTTTCGAAATCTGATTATTGAATATATTTTCAAAAAGTTTCTACACATAATTATATGAATTATTCAAAATCATTCTATGAAATGTAGCTTTCGAATAGAGGATCAATAATTTGTTCAAATTTGGAAAATAAACAAGCACTCTTCTTATTGAGAATCGATTATTTCTCGAAATAATAAATACAATCAACCTGTCTCTTATGCTCTTCATGAAAATGTTTTACATTGTTACGGAATACGCCAGCAAAAAATTATTAAGTGTTAAATTTTCAAAATGGAAATCATTATTCTGAAAATAAAGAAAAGTTTCAAAAAAAAAAATGCAAGATAAAGAGAAAAGTTCAGGAGAAAAATCTTTCAATGAATTTTAAGGGATTTCAAGATACTTTGAAAGATTTGAGAGATTTCAAATAAATTTTAATTTTTCAATCAGCCAGAAACAATAGCATGTAGGATTGAAAAAATGTAAGTCTTGTTTATTATAATGATACAATAATAAGAATGATTCTAATATTTAGATTCAGAGGTTAATATAGTTGAATTTGTATATTATATTTTATTATATAATTTTTTTTATATTATAGCATATTATATTATATTATATAATAATTCGTATACAAAATGGAATGTGCATATTTATTTATTTGAAATTCATATATATAAACTAAAATCGATTTTTGAGGTTTTTGAAAAATTGAACGATTATTTTCTGTATGGACGGGCTAAGAAATCGTCCCTTCATCCTTATTTGGAGGGGTCCAAATATTCCATTTTTCAATATCAAAGAACCCATATGTTTGGCAATGTATATCTTTATCCAATTTGTTATGTGGTATAAATAAATGAATCGTATTATGACGCCCGCCTAAGCATTTTCAATGACTAGTATTTCAATAAATGAAAATGTACATATTTATATTATATTTAAACTGACTGTTTAAACCATTTTTTATTTCAAAAAATGTCAAATTAGATTCTTTTTCTCAGAAAATAATCTTTTGATGAAGTACTCGCACCTCAATATTAACTTATCCGCTGTATCTCTTAGTCTGTATATGGACAGGCTCGATGGATTGAAAAATTGTTTATAATTTCGAAAATTATTATTTATAAATTTTCAGTCTACGGAGTATTTTTGTTATAAAATACTATTCTAATAATAAGCCAGAACGACTTTCACACAAAATCATTTAATAAACTGATATACTGGAGTATTCGTTCACATAAATTTCTTATGCTAAGTGATAAAATGTTAAAAAGAATAAGCATGGTTTCAAAATCTATCTTCATTTTTCCCTATCAACGCTAAATTTATTTACATAATTTTTCAAAAATAAAAAAATGTATCCTTAAAAGGACCAATTTTTTAAATATATTCCTTTATGTGCTATTTCATAGAAAAAGTAATAAGAAAAGAGCTTGATAGTTTTCTAAAAAAAAAAAATGCTTATCACTTAAAAAAAAAAAAGAATCTCAATTCGTTAGAAATTACTGTCTCAGTGACAACGAAAGGCCTCGTAAAGCCAAACTTGTATGATTGTGCCAGGAAAAAGGAGTCTTTATTTATTAAAGGATTGTAATCTTTTGAAATTATCTTGTGATCTTGAACATAATTTTCAATTATTTGAAAAATTTCAAGGGTGTTGCGATTATTCCAACAATCGTAAAATACGTAAATTTACGATGGAAACTCGACATGCAAGAAAAACGTTTTTTTTTTCGCTATTCGATCATTCTTTGAAATGTAAAAATGTTTATCTGCGTTTAGAAAAATTTTAATCGTTGTACACTCTAAATTCCTTGGAATGAAAATTCATTCTCTTAGAATGAAAGTTCATTCCATGTAACGACTGAAAAATGTCCATTCTCTTAGAATGAAATAATTCATTCCAAGCTAGGAATGAGAAGGTCTCAGTCCTACCTTGGAATGAATTCTCATTCCAACTGGAATGAACGGAGCAAGCGGGAAAATCATCAACATAACCTCTTTTCTGTGTGT
>WSXT02174791.1:0-16257 GCA_011762715.2 Neuroterus valhalla | reverse complement strand
GGGAAAAAAAGGGAGTAAGTGGGTTGCCCCCCCCCCCCCCCCCCTCAGAGTTCTATAATCGCGAGGCAGACGTTACTCCAAATGCGAGCCTTACTTAGTCGCCTAAACAACAGGCGAGTGTCGATCGCGATCAAACAACAAATGCGTTACCAGAGAATAATTACAATTTATTACTAGGAGATTACTCTAGTCCGGATGGACGCCCTTGTTTAGTCAAAATACAGATTCACTGACTCTCATGCGAAAGTTGACAATGAACAGGGCGAAGCAATTACCGATGCCTCCCCACGCTTGCCTACTATTTCGGCAATTTTCAACTGAAGAAATAGCAATTCGCGATCAATTAGGGGAAGGGAAGAAACTCACGTATCGCCTCCTTCGGCCGCTCATTATTCCTCTCCCTGACATAGTTTTGTTTAAGATTTTCTCGTTTTGAAATAGTTATTTCCTGATTCCTCTTTTATCGATCACGCGGCCTCGAACGATGAACAACGAATGACGAATCATGGCTACCGATCGTTCCTCCCAGTGGGAAGCAGCGACCCCGTACCATGATACGCGAGGTAGACGCGACGGGTAGCCGAGACTGCGCATGCGTGCCGACAGCGGCTTTCACTATGCCCCTCCCCAACCAATGTTCGAAGACCGCGAGATACAATATGTCGAATAAAACTGAAGCGAATTCTCGAGTGAGTAATCAATTCCGGATATTCTTGAACAGGCGGGAATCCCATCCACTTAATTATCCGGGATTCCTCAGCATCTCGATGGCGCCTCTGCCTTCCTCTGGAACGGCGCCTAGCTTGTCTGATTGTGTAGCTGGTTATCTACCCCCCGCATCGTCGTACGTTGAACATGAAATACAGATGAGGGAGGCCAGGAATAAATATGAGTTGAGAGAGTAATCATCAGGAGCTCCGTTGTCTGGCAAGTATCTTGGTTCTTCGTGAAACCATATCCTAACCTCACATATGTTTGAATGATATTTACCCCCTACTAGTTTAATTTGAATCCATCTGATACTTCAAAACGTTCAAATATGATTTACATCAATCCAAGTATCTTAGGATAGCAGTATCCAGATCATTTAGCCATTGCTGCCCACTCGGTCTGTTCGCAGTCAGCCCTATAGTTGATTCGTTGTTCAATGTTCTTTTCCCCAAGCGAATTTTTTCTAGTTTTTAGGTAATTCCATTCTGTATAGTGCGGGTATCCAAATACCCTGTCACAATATGTATGCATCTTGTTAAGAAAGTTGAATCGGCATCAGGATTAGTAAAATACATAAAAATCAAAAATAGGTTTAAAATTTCGTAAATTGCCCACTGCGCCAGGGGCACTCCGCCGATTGAACAAGAACGCCTTGGGCAAAACCCTAAGTGAAGAACTGTTCTGTATATCTACCGACACCGCTCGGTCAATCTGCGGGATGACCGATTCATTCTAGGTTTTCCCGCTTCCAGGTTTTGCCGACAACATATACACGAATGTTAGATATTGAAATTGAACTGTTGAAAAGGTAGACACTTGAAACTGAGAACCTTCAAAATTCAAATTTTTTTTACTGAAAACAGTTGGAACTCAAAAATAGAACAATGAAATCTTCAAAACCCTTGATTTCTAATTTTTGATTTAAGAGTTCACACTCAAAAAATCTCCATTCAGCACTTTTTAAAATTCTCCTATTTGAAATTTGAAGCATTTGAACATGAAGAACACATACAAATTGACATTTCACTATTCAAACTTACGAGCATTGAGAATCGGTTTGGAATTTAGAAAGTGTGTTTTCCAATAGAAATTCTAGAAATTAGGTATTTCCAAGAAGGAGGTACTTAGAAACGAAATCTATGGCAAAGTTATTATGTGTAAAAATTTGAGCGTTGCACCTATAAAAGTTGCTTGGCTGAAAGGAGGAAATCGACGGCTCCTAATCATACTGCCCCTACTCGGAACAGCAAAAACATATGCACGTATCTTATAACGCTACATTCACAGTCACGTATGTTGGCGCGTTAAAAACACAATGTCGTATTTCTGATGCGTAAGATCAGAAACGCCTATCCCGTTACCTAAAAATCACACTCACGCATCTCGCAACTGCGCGTTCATATAATATATGCGTATGCACACTATTGGAGAGGAAGGTTTAGTCTGGGTTGATAGCATGTATAAACGCTATCGGATTGGGGGAGGAATATGGGAGTTGGAAGCACTGAGGGGGAACTTAGGCCTTGCCCGACAGTCTTATGCATGATGAAGGGCAGATAACATGTATACACTCTATCGGAGAAGAAAGGAGGAAGAGGGAAAAATAGGAAGAAGATACTCCTTTATAGCTGGATCGTAGGCTTTCTTCTACAGCAGACAAACTCCGCTGAATTCGAATTCATCTCTCGTGGACGGAACACGCCTTCTATATGAACCCACGACTCACGGTAAACGTGCGGGGGCGCCGGACGAGTGGAGGGAGATGCGCGCGTTGAGCTGTCACTTTTCGTTGCTTCACTGTTCCCGTTGCTTCACGAACCTCCTCTACACCACCGTTCTGATGATCCGCTGGTTCGCAGAAAGTGTTTCTCCCTTATCCTGCCATGTACACACTACCGAAAAGTGTGCTCATTGTACAAGTGAGGAAGCTACCTTTCTGCACGGTAGTCAACATTTTTTACAGACTTAGTATCTAATTACATAGTAAGTTCATGTTTCAATAGCTGGAGTAGTTGTCAACCAATTACATAAGTGTCGTCTGCGAGAGTGTTTGTTTTGATTTAGTAAAACAGAGAATCTTGCTCTATGCGAGTCGCGTATAATAATACATTATTTTTCGTTACTGAAGAGATTTTCGAACGTGTTCTTCCAATTGGGTTATAGGGTGCATGAAAAACAAAAGATCCAGGTGTCCATGAATCAAATTGGATTGTGAAAATTACAAAACATTCACGTACATTTCAACCATAAAATGTGAGTCTTCTTAAAAAATGAACAAAACCAGTTATTTGAATGAAGATTTGTTGAGTATTTATAAATTTGAAATCTCAAAGTCGACAGGTGTGAAGATTTTTGTCAATACGAAGTTTCGAAACAAATAGTCGTTGTTTTCATAGACGCAAGATTGCAAAAAGCTGAAATTCATGTAATTTGTGTGTCGTCTAACAGGCGGAGTGAGGTAGTTAGCGCGAACATTGGAAGACAGTATCAAATTGTAGGTGTGGGTAGTTTTTTATTCAAACTATATGTTACCATCCGCTTGTATGATGACTAGCACTAACATCAGTTTATACATCCCCACGCTCATTCATTTTAACGAGGATATAGTGTGAGTGAGAAAGCAAAAACATGATGTGATCTTCAAAGTCAATAAATAGGTAAAGCGCATCCCTTAAAGGTATTTATTCAATTTTAAGGTTCATTATTACATTCTGAATGATGAGTAGAAAGTATAGGACTTTCGTGAACTTTTGTTTCATTGCGTGTTTGATGAAATCAGTTCTATACTTGTTTTGTTTTTCGGTTTAATAGCGAAAGGTTTCCTAGTGATAATGAGAGTTTCCAAGATATTAACATCACCTCACTCGGTCATCCACAAAATTCGTGATACATATTGCAGAAACTTTGAACCCCTCCCTTGTGCGTAAAACATTGCGCATTGCATGTAACATAGAGACTCAAACTTTCCAGAAATTAGTGAAAAGGCTCTGGAAATACGTTTTTACAGATCTGGATCCCGGGAAGTAGAGAGAAATATTGATTTTAGAAAATTTTGATTGCATTTTCAGATTTCTTTGAACTGGTACAGGAAACCTACTTGATCTGGCCGCTGAACCAATCATGAATCCATTATTTTTGAGCCATACAAAATTAGCGTAATTAATAGTCTATTCAATAGAACAATGAAACTTCTCGGCACTTCTTTCCATGAATTAATTCTAAAAATATCGAAAGAAACCCTTGAGTCTATTGGATTTCCAAGCAAATTTATTGACAAACGAATAGAACATCGTCTGCATACGATTTTCCACTACGATAACAGTTAAAAAAAACAAAGATCCCAATCTAGGTACGTTACACTTATTTAATATCCATGCCAAGAATAAGAAATCCGTTCAGAAATATGTACAAACACTGTGTATAAAGTCACGTGTCTTGGCTGCGGCAATCATTACATCGGGCAATTTGAAGAGATACTCATTGGTAAGAACGAAGTAACACCAGAAATCATGTCAACGAAAAAACAAAACAATTGATAGAATTGCTTTCACCAAACACTGAATGAAACAAAATTATACTTTGAACTATAAGAATGTCGTTATACTTTCAAAAGGGCCTTTTTCTGCTGACCCAGGACTCCGGAACCGCTTATCGCATTACTTTAGACCCCTGGGGGTACGGCAAATACGCCGTGCCTCAGCGTCCTGCTGGAATATGGCTGCTTGCCTTTCTTCTTTGGGAGCCAATCATCAGCCCTGCGTTGTTGTGTGGCGTCATGTTGGTGTTTACCTTTATTCCCAGTTTGATTTTTTTGCCGTCCATCTGTTGCAATCAAAGAGTTCACCTACCATCCTGATAGCCCATCTTCCTATTGCATCTGCTTTCCCCTGCTCCTACCGCTGTTCAAAAGTTGATTTGATTCCCTTTGTAGGAATGTTCCTATCTGCGTTTTTGTTCCGCCTCGTCGATCCTCTTTTCCGCAACTGCTAGCAGGTCAATGAGGACACAAGCCGCCATGACCAGTACAGCCGGACCGGACACATATCTGTAGGCGTAGGCCATTCAGAGTGCAACGTTAGACAGAATCCTCCTCCTGCAGCACTTGGGTCCTGCAACGTTTGGCATAAGTCTAGAGAGCATAGCAACCATTGTCTCAGCTTTACTCGCTGCCTTGGCGATGTTGATCCCGAAGGAGAGTTTTTCATCAATCGAGGTGTCCAGGTACTCCAGCATATTTACAGCTTCAATGCCATGCCCAGCGGTATTTGCTTTGAATGAAGCTGTAAACCATGATGAGGAGCCAGCTTTCGATCCCTTTGGAAACAATGGTCACCAACACCCTCTCTTCCGCTTCGGTTCTGGTTCTTATAAATGCCGTCAGATCATCAGCAAATCCGATTAACTTTATTCCATCAGGGAGGATCATCCGCAGGGCCTCATCTTGAACCATGTTCCACATGTCGGGTCCAAGAACTGACCTCTAAACTACCCCGAGTTGAGTTTGATGCAAAGCCTTCCTTCAGTTCTTTCGAAGATCAGATGTCTTCCATTGAAGTAGTCGCGGATAATACGCCGTAGATATCCAAGGATCGTGAACCTTTTCTCCAGACTCCAAGAATGTCAACCGATCTTGATGAGTTGGATGCATTTTTGACGTTAAAAGTGATGATGATGCAGACACTCCTTGTCCAAAGGTTTCAACTCTGAGCCATCTCGGACTCCTGGAGAGCTTCTCCTATCGCTCTCACCCTGGATCTGCCCTCATGGCAGCCGTTTTGATTAGCAGCAAGGCCTCCCGCTGCTTGTATTGCTGCTTTCAATCTGCCTCAAAGCAGGATCTTCAAGAGCTCCCTGATTACATCAAGCATGCAGAGTGGTCTGTATGATGAAGCCGTGATCGTCTTCTCTGTCTACCAGTACACTGGAGGTTTATCAGTCTTCGAAGCCCGCTTCGGCATTGAAGGGTAGAACTCCTGTACAACCAAACTCATTGTGCTTTGCGTCAAGCTCTGTGCACCTATCTTGGTGACAGTCGTCTCTATTTGCGTTATGTACATTGCGAGGATAACCGGTCCGATGAGTCCTACAACCCATATGGATGCTTAAGTGTTTTCGGTCGCCTGCTGGGAAGTCCTCAAGACTCTGTCACTTGCGTAGTCCTCTAGCAGCAGCTGGCTCTAAATTTATCTCTCGGTAACCTCTCCTCCTAAAAGTATTCGAGTTTCGCGAGTTCAGAATGGTTCGGTTCCTTTGGAACAAATCACCAAACGCATTTTCAGGTTGCGGATAAAGGGTCCTTGTGCCAAGGTTTTCTGCTGAATTTGGTTAAAAAGCTCATGCGGACAATTGTCCGGGAATCGCCCCGAAGGGAAAACGCATAAGTTAAAGCGTAAGCAATCGTGCTGAATCCCCTTGACGATGGCGATTTCGGAGCAAGGAAAAACCTCAACATCCAGTTTCATCCTAAGCCTCATGATCTGGCTGATTTGGGCCATGGCCATCACTTGTTCAGTTTATGATGCGGTGAGGGTTTTGGCTGATTCAAATCGAAGGATTGATTGGACTCGACAGGGCGCGTCCCGTATGCAGTGTGTGATTGACTACATAAAATCCGGTTAGCCTTTTACGGCAAAGGTCCGAAAGTTCGCTCATAATATGAGGATCCATTATCACACTTTGCAAATGTCAAAGTTTCTGACCATCAAGCAGCACATCGTTGACAAAAGACGGGTACTATCTGAAGCAAAGCAGAGAATAAATTAGAGTGATGGATGGGTCAGGGAAAATCATTTACGTAGTGCAATAAAGAATGAATGAAGGCACTGAGAAAATAAAACATTTCAAGGATCTGTGCGAGAATTTCATAACTTTAGAGGAGGAATGCTTACCAACCACCCCTTCCAAAGAAGGGCTACTTAACTTACCCAAGTAACTACAGACGAATAACTTTTCTTCATAGCTATCCTGAATGACCCCTTGGGAAAACTAGATTTTCTATTTCTCCTGGAAAGTATCATGTGGGAACCAAAGGCGTCACTTTCTAGAGGTATCTCATAGGTATCTCTGCGGCGGAACTAATGATCGTGAGCATAAGGTCATTTGCATGTTTTATATGGATGACTTCAAGATCTATGCTTCGGGAAAAAAGATCTCAAGTATGCTTTTAGTACCGTCAAAAGGTTACCATTGATAAATCGATATGGACTTTGGATTAGATCAGTGTCCCAAAATACATCTAAAACATGGACGAATCGCAGGTGTAAGTTATGATCCTGAACTTGTGTTCGGAAGTGCTATTGGACATCTTAGCTCTGAAGGGACCTACAAATACCTAGGCGCGACTGAGAGCCGTATTCAGGATACAACATCAGTGAAGAATGTTCTCCGGAGCAGATAGAAACACCTTCTTCGATGGATTTGGTCGTCCAATCTGTCGGCGTTAAACAAGATATCTGTGACTAACATTCTTGCCGTCCTGGTTCTTTTTCATCCGTTTAGGGTGGTTCCGTGGACGGAGAACGAGCCCAAGTCTCAGAAATCACTACGCGCAAGATGATGTATATGAGGAAAACTTTTATATCATCTCTTCCGATCCGTGCTGTAGAGATCTTTTCCTGGATTCTTGCGGGAATCACGAAATGGTTGTAAAGGGGTGATCCTTCACAATGCCACGGAGCAGGTGGCTGAGATCCTCGGCCTGAATCTTAACATCAGAGGTAAGGACAGTGCGTTACTCCATCAAGATGCCTTGTTGATGAACGTTTACCAAATTCAAAAAAATCAATCATTGTCACAGAAGTGAACTTTTGCTTTCGTTAAATCATCTGGTCCTCAATTCAGGCGAGAAGAGTTTCATTTTCACGTGTCAGAACGGTGTGATTTCCTTCTGAGCATACTGTAGCCACATATTCCGCCAGAAAGTTCCCAGTGATAGGTGCAGGGCATGTCACAAACTCCCTGAGGACCTAACGCACATGTTATCGATTTTTTCCATTCACGCAGGAACGACGTATATGTACAGACACAATGCGGCCCTAAGTGTGCTTTACTATCATCTTTTTCGCTCTTATAGCATTGGACGTGACCCTGCCCTGCCGAACGCTCCAAGATAGATAGATTCGCTCTACATCGTGTGTCTCTCGTGTGTCAGCATCCATCCAGCAAGTGTCACGGCATACTTCTGGCACACGGGTATGCCTCGGAGGAAACCAGCCAGCAAAGGCGTCGCACCCCCAGGAGCACCGATGATGAAAACAATTTTTTGAACCGAATATCTTTGAGGAGTCGCTGCCGCTGTACTTCTGATTATCTTCCGCTTAGTAATGTTGAGGGCCTTGAGCTCTTTCTGCTTACATGGAACATTTCCAAACGAAGAGAGTAGTACTAGGACGACAATTATATGAGGCTCAGAAATCTTGTTTGCCGCCGACAGATTGGGCGAACAAATCCGTCAAAGGAGGTGCTTGTATCTGCTTCTGAAAACCTTCTTTACTGATGTTAGTTTCTGAATACGGCCCTCAGGCTCGCTCAGGTATTTGGAGGTTCCTCCAGCCACAAGGTGTCTAAAAGCACACATATGTCCACAAGCTCATGGTCATCACCTGCTTCGTCCACGCTTAAGACGAAACTTGACACCCTTGTTTAATTCACTATTAATACCGATTTCTCGTGTGCACACGTCAACGAGCTCCAAGTCATCTATATCGAATATTCTAGTGACTTTATGCCTTTAATAATTAGGTTTGATAGAGCGGTACCCGTGATAACTGCGTAGTGCTAGAGTTAGTGGTAGAAGTGTGATTCAAAAGGGGAGAGTGACCATGTTATTACTCCAAAAGACGCCCCTCTAGAAGGTGACGCTGTTAGTTGTCACATGATGGACAGTATGCCTGTCTTTCTGAAGACCAGCGATCTCATGATGCATCCCACAATGTGTATATGAATCTTCAAGCCTCCGAACAGACCGATGAGCAGTCTATGAGAGGTAAAATTAAAGCTTCCTGGTGATTAATCCAGGCCACTGCCCGATCGCAATTTTAGACTGCAGCGTTTTTGCAGACGCTTCTCTCTTCCAGCGGATTCTTGCAAGTTCCTGATGCGTCTATCTTTGATCCACGTTGTTTGCCATTCTTTAGTAGGAGTAATGTGTATCCCTGCACTCGCCACTGAAAAATGGGCGTCTCCGAGTTCAAATATGAGGTGAAGAACCAGGTCAGTTTTTTGTGTTATAGTCACCTTTATCCACCAGAATATCTCGATACTATCTGTCAAGCAGTTGAGAAGTTCTTCGGGTCCCTCATCGCCTTCTTTGTCATTTTAGCAGTGATTGGTAGGCATAAGCCCTCGGACAACAGTAGTTCTAACTTTTTATGTTTGATCAATCTTTAGTTTATTAGCGAACTTTTGGACCCTTCTCGTTGAAGGATAAATAGGTGTTAAGAAATCAATCACACACTGAATAAGGGAGACCTTCTGACTCGCCCAGCAAATCTTCTTGTTTAGTTGATTTGAGCTTTCGTTGGCCCTTTGATTGGTGGTCGGCTTCATCCTTTCGTTCCAAGCTCAAACTCTCCCGAGGTATCCTCACGAAGGGATCTTTGATCCTTGGGTCTTGGGATTTCGAAAGAACCTGATTTTCAACCTGTCGTTTTTTTGTATCGCCATCATCTTCTGGAATATGTCTGATTTCCGCGGTTTGCCTTATAGTCGCTTCCTGTTCTATTATTGTGGCTTGTTCTTGCAGTGGTTAGACTAGTGTCCCACGCACATATCCTATCCACGAGAAGCTGTCACGCACAGGATGTGTGCAAGAGCGCTATGCAACAACTGCGATCCGTTTGAAAAATATGTGAATTGTTTTTCTGGTTTGGGATTGTGTTCTCCTTAAAATTATTTCCAGCAACCTAAGCTCTAGTTCGTTCGGCTCCAAGGGACTGACAATAACCTCAAGGTGGCTTCAAAGTATCATTGTCATAACTGCTTGACAGTGCATCAGAAGTGTGATATTTGTTCTATTGAGACTTGTCTTATGTAGAGCTCAGAGTTAACGGATTTTTCTTCGGAACATAGTGTGTACCATCAAAATTCAAGTCATTTTGCATTTCCGTAGTGTTGTTAGATTCAGCACGAGTATATCATGTGATTGTGAATTTCTTAAAAATTGTTTTAGCGTTTAGAGAATTTTTTCCTTGTTCTTGCTTGTAACGGGAGCTAGAGATAAAAGTTAGATTTTGTAAGTTTTACTTCAAAGAGTGCAATTCTTTTTTTTGAGTTTCTCTATTCTCGACTTTTAAAGTTACCCTTATACTATACAATGTAAGTCTTGTTGATTTCGAAACATCCTACTTCCCACTTTATTACAGCGAATAATTAGACTCTGTTTGCAGGAACGCAATGCAGCCACCTTATTATTAGGCACATTGATAACTAGAACTTTTGGTGTGTTGAAGACAAAAGATCACATCAACTTGACTGTGCATAATAAAATGACGGGAAAAGTTTTCTTTGAAAAAAATCCAGGTTTACTATCATTAATGTTGGATAAATTACACAATTTCGTAGAAGAAGGTAACGAATCAATCAATTCCAATATACAACCCATTCTGTTGATTGCCTCACGTTTGTATCCTGGTAACACTTCAGAGAATACAGCAGATTTTAGCTGGGAGGTATGTATAAGTAAAATTGATCAAGAAGGCGGTCATAGCATTTATATTATTATATGTATATTATTATTTGTTTCACAATGTAGGCTCCTTTATCTTCTTTATTTCCACGGTTTTCGTTACACGTTAATGGAATTTCGTCAAACTACTACCGCAGGGTACCCTAGGAGCGATATCGCATTCAGGAAAATGACACAGGCTCTCAATAAAACAGAAGAAAAATGCTTCTGAATCAACCCTTAACGGAAATAGTAGAAATGAGATCGTAGAAAAGTTAGTTGCAGATATCTTTTTTAACCCTGCAGACTCTATGACCGAATTTGTTGCGGTGTTAGCTTTAGAGAGCCCCTTTCACTAATGTTTGAACCTAAATCTAGCTCTAAGGCGTGACAAGGCATAGGAAGGTCTCAAGCGCCAATGTGTCTCTATATTACTTTTCCTTTATTCCCGCACACAGCTAACTACTAACTCAGTAGTAGGGGGGACATGCAGCTTAAGGTGTGTTCCGAACCACTAGGAGGAATAGCTTCTATGTACACACAAACAACCTGTTTCAGAGTGCGAGGCGGAAATCAAACCCGCAAGCAGATGGAGTTGGTCTAAAGCTTATGCCTTAGCCTACAAGACCAACTGAACACTCAAGGGCGCTAGCAAGTCCACGCTTCGGATAAATTTTGACACACTTTTCGAACTTAAGTTCATACCAATCTCTTGTGTGTACCACTTGATGTTCTTCAGAGAATGCTCAAGATGCTCTGTTTTAAAGCATAGATCTTTGAGTGATTTATGTAAAATATATAAGTAAATATATGAATTTATGAGAAAATAGTAGCAAAATGACGCTGCGAGAGAGGATAACCGGCAAAAATTCTTGGCGCATGATGTGATGGTCGAGAATTCTCACGGAAGACGGCATCTATTTCAGCTGGATCTTGGGGTTCAGAAGAAACCTGGATGTTGATGTCTCTTCTTTTCCTGATATCGCTATCATCTCTGGGGGATATTCTATTCCCACAGTTGGTCTTAGTATCCCTGCTTTTTCTGCGGCTGCACCTTGTTTTTGCAGTGGTTGAGGGAGGCGTTTCGGGAATATATCCTATTTGCAGGGAGTTGTCGCCGCGGTTTCGTGAAGCTTACTGCGAAACGTCTGAAAATTGTATTTGTTACATTACAGGGTGTGCAAGTGCAGCATGTAGCAGCTGCGATTGAGGATAATACTGATATAATAGCAATCGAGCAAGACATGCTCAATTCGATCGTTCTAGAGAAGTCGTCGATCATCCTAATGATTTCTAGCACCCTGAACTCTAGGGTTATTCGCATTGTTGGCTGACCTATCGTTAGATGCTTTGTGCGTTTGATTATTTTGCAATGGCTTCACAACTTGTATTGAGATCAGCATAGTGGCTTATACGAGGTAACATCCAGCTTTAGACATAGTTGTTTACGTCTTATTTTGAAATTTATTCCTCTCGGACTATCCCTGACCTTTAAGCAGCACATTGTTGACAAAATACGGTTGTTATTCTACGCATGTAAGAGAATACAGAAGAGAGAGGCCACTTTCTGACTCGTCGCTCCTTTTCAGCGATCCCCCTGTTTCTGTCAAAGTTCGCCTAGGCCTAATGAAAAGGGGATTCCCGAAGAAAGAATCACGAAGTTTCACTCCTATTAAAGAAAGATACTGAGGGCATAATTCGTTTTAAGGACCTGTGATGGGACTTTGAGAACCAATACCCTTCAATGTCTGTGGAAGGGATATAGAAAGCACGGATGGACCCAAAAAACCTATTGTTGGAATAATGTAAGAATGCGTGAGGTTTATTTATGATTTGTACGTGATATAAACTTTTGATAATGTGTGTGAGTATCTGATGATGTGACAAAGGTCATTAAGAGTACTGCCGAGCTCCGAGTAAGATCGCGATCGTTACTCAGCGATTGCTTAAAGACTGTTCGATCGATCATTGTGTGATTTTGTCGTGGTAACAAAAATGTGTAATCTTCTGGGACCCTGAAGTTAATAAAGTTGATTTTTTTAAATCACATTGTAATAAAAATGTGCTTTTCTTGCCTACAACCGAATCACCTTAGATTACGATTAATGGAATCTGGAACAATATAGTACTCTCACATCAGATCCTAACATTTGGGGACTCGTCCGGGATCTAAGGTGAATTTTTGGTGCTAAAGACTTCAAAATAAAACAGTGAAAAATCGCGCAGTTCTTCGAAAGTCTACAGAAGTTCAACATAGCGTTGTATCGGTTGTATTCAAATCTCAGAGCTCGGGCTTCTTAGTTTAATCAAAACTCCTACCAATGATTTGTACTTTACGTACTTCTTAACAGCAGAGCAAAAATACTTTTCCGTATTTTTTCCTCCGTTTCTTACCGAGGAAGAGCCAGTGTAATGTGTGGAATTTCGAATTTTGTGCAACTGTGAGTGTGGGTTTCCACGCTGACGTGTCACACGTACACTTACACAAGAGCTTATCAGAATATTACTCAGTGCATAATATTATGCTGATTATCTCTGTCTCTACACTTACTCTGCCTTTCTCTCTTTTGGAACATCGATCGACCGAAAGTCATTTGGTCTCTCAACGAAGGAAACCTGCCTATTAAACAGCTGAGGGAATTCATGTTTTCAGCTCATATCTACTGCTGAATGATCCTTAGTTGAAAGGAAGTTTACCGTAACTACCTTTTCTCAATTTTCTACAGAAGAGAGTCTACATTTTCGGATTAGCACAATCGATGCCACAACCAGCTTTTAATCATCCATGGAAATTCAATGACAGCGTGAGGTTAGAATAATAAGCTTTCTTGTTCAAAGCATTTTTCTAAGTAAGTCTTTCTTTTTGTAATTTCTTTTCATTTCGAACAAATGTTAATCGGTATTCTTACGCATTATTAAAGCCGTTTCCTGATGGCTATAAATTGAATTTTGTTTATGCCTCAGTCAGGACATTCTATTGCATACTCGTGCATAGAACTTGCTTTGAAGAGCTATTTTTAGGAAGTAAACAACTAATACAAACTTAGTAGATTATTCGTTCTTTGATGTTAATTTAAAATTTCCTTCAACATGAAAGACAATCTAACGAGTTTAGGTAACCAACTATCAACTATCAAGCAATTTTGAGAACAGAATCAAATTTCAGGAAGATTCCCACAGCTATACGAAATATCACAACAGCTCGTGGTCGTCTAGAATTATTAAAAGAAAAATGGTCAGAATGTCGTAAATTAGATCTTAAAATTCATAATCTCGCCTCTTCTAAAGAGAAATTGTCTATGGATGATTTTGTGAAGAATCAATTTCTGAAAATCGGAGATGCTTTCCTTGACACGTATGATTTTGTAAACAGTCAAATTGACAATTATGTTCCACATCAATCAGAAAATATTTCTGCTACCACTAGAGATCATAGCTTTCAACATAACGTTAATGTTCCCAAACTACCAAAAATTAACATTCCATCATTTTCGGGAAACTACACAGATTGGGAAAACTTCAGAGATTTATTTGAAGCACTTATAGTCCATAATGATTCGCTGTCTAGCGTTGTACGATTACGATATTTAAAACATCATTGACAGGAGAGACTGAGAATTCGATTAAGCGTGTTAAAATCACAGAGGCGAATTTTCAAGCGACTTGGGAATCCATTACAAAACGCTATGATAATAAAAGAGCTTTGATTGTAGCTCATTTGAGTGAAATCGCAAATATACCAAATGTTAATAATGGGTATGTGAATGACTTGAAATTACTTCGCGATACCACTAACGATGCACTCGCCGCCCTAAAGAATTTGAATCGTCCCATAGATCAATGGGATGATATCATAGTTTTCTGGACGACCCGACGTCTTGATGTAGCCTCATTAAAAGAGTGGTAGACGCAGCTAGGTTCGAGTTTAGATTACCCATCCTATGAAACTTTGAATGAATTTTTAGTCACAAGAATTAGAACTTTGGAAGCGATTCAACTTGCAAAAAACGGTACGATTCATAGAAACAAATCTAGCAAGTCGCAATCAGTAAAAAGTCATGCTGCCTCTTCCAACTCTAAATGTATCTATTGTAAGGATAATCATTCTCTCTTGAAATGCAAAGATTTTCGAGCTTTGACTGTTGAAAAAAGGAAAGAGTTTGTGATACAAAAACACGCCTGTTTTAATTGTTTGACTCCTGGACAAAGACCCTATGATTGTGTTAGAATATTCTCTTTTGCTAAATGTCGCCGAAAGCACAACACTCTTCTACATCAGGATAATAGAGATCATAGTAATAGTACGGATTTTTCTTCAGTAAATTCTCAAGTAGCATCTACCTCGCAGACGATTGATAACTCAAATATAAAGGTGAATTCCGAACCTAAATTGTCAGTTATAGGAGCGCATCATGTCGCACTCGGTAATAAAGTAGTATGTCTTTCAAACAATTACTCTCAATTAACGCGTCCCACTTTGCTCGATACTGCAGTTATCGAATTAGAATCTGATAACGGTAGATCGAGAAAATTCCGAGTATTGTTGGATCAGGGCTCAGAGTGTATCTTCTTATCTGAGAAGGGACTTAAAGTCTCAAGACCCTCTTATGAAAAGGTTAATACTCAAATCTATGGAGTGGGTGGAGAATTCATAGGTATTGCTAAAAAATTAGCAAAACTATGGTTACGTCCTGCGGAAGTTAATTAGAATCCTCTTTCTTTGCAGGCCCTTGTTTCACAAAATCTCAGCTTTTATTCTCCACCGGGGTTTTCTATCACATCCAATCTTCTGGAAATAAAACAATTACACCTAGCCGATCCAGACCCATTTGGATCATCACAAATTGATGTCATTTTAGGAGCTGACAAATTCGGATCGTGCTTGCTACCTGGTTTAAAACAAGGTACAGTCCAAACTCCGAGCATTGCCGCTTTTGTGGGAGTAGGGGAGTATGATTCCGAGAATCGTTGAACCCCTACTCCAACCACGTTCCCGCTCGAGCGTGCAGAGAGGAACACTAAAGCATGGCAAACTCCGAGCATTGCCGCGCGTTAAAAATGGGCGAAACTTATAAACAGTGTTTAACCTGCTCGTTAACCTTTGTTTGAAGATACGTAATTCACGAAAATCATGCATTAACCATAATAGGTTTAGTCCGAAAAACAAATACAGATAAACAAATTTTCATATGACAGTTAAGCATCACCTCACTTTCAACGTAAACGGAAAAAATGTTTAATCATCTATAAATTATTAATCATCTATATTTGCCTTCAATTTTAATTTTCAATCATTAGTGTGTCTTCAGGTACAAATTATATTTTGAAATATGTACATTTTTACTTGTGTGAAAATTCATTAAAAGTTATTTGTATCTTATATTTCAAATTGAACTCCATTTACCAATATATAATTTCGAATTAATTACGTATGTACTCCAAAAAGCATTAATGTATCTTCTCGTTCCCGAAACAACCATTTATGCATTCGAAAGTTCTTCTGAAAGATGTAAACTTTACTCAAAATTATTATCTGCAGAATTCAGTAGCTAAGTATGCATTTAATTTTCTCTTTGACTCTTGCCATTAGATGAATCAAGTGGGGCGAGACAGTAAAAATAAAAAACATGAGTTATTTTAATTCTGTACATGAAAATTATGTATAAGTGAAATTTTAAAATTACTAAAAATTTGTCAGTCTCTTCAAAAAATAAATAAATATCAGCTGTGAAATGTAGCCCTTTTTTCACTGTCGCGAGTACATTCAAAAACGTCAAATACTGTGTGGTTTTTTATTGTTAATATCACGAAGGAACATAAGGAGACTTATCTAATGTATTTGATACTGTCGGACTTTCCCGGAAAAGATCGTGCAGTCGCGA
>WSXT02174780.1:6108-22153 GCA_011762715.2 Neuroterus valhalla | reverse complement strand
TTCACCAACTCTCCCCCATCTCCTAGAAAATAAATTTCTGTTTACACAATACCAACCCCCCCCCCCCCACCCCAAATGGTAATACATTTCATGGATGGTTCTTATCGGATACCTACATCTGAACTTGTCCGGCGAAAACCTGCTGTTTTCGGGAGTTTTCGTTATCTGCAGTTTTCCACTCCCCTAAAAAAAATTTCAGCGAGATTAAGGACGTAGAGTAGAAGTGGAACAGAAACTGGACTGGAATTCTAATCGCATCCAATCTGATCCATTTGAAATAATATACATGAAAAATGCTGAATGGTGGCTATACGGGCAAATTATGAACCCAAGGATGATTAATTGTCTGGATGATAACGAACCATTAGGTTCAGCATTTCTCGTACATCATTTCAAGGATCGTTTTCCTTACCACGATACTTCTCAGCTCCTTGTTTTGCAACCCCAACCTCAAAAAGGCAGCCAACAATTTGACATTCTTACTTTTCACCCTCCTGAGAAAATTGCTAGCCATTTTTCTTCGGCGGACAACTCCGCGTCAGCCATCCCTCGCGATTTAAAATCTGAAACTCAGAGGTATAAAGTAGTTCGTCTTATCCACAGTGATTCCGTGAAAGATATGCTGCTGGCCAAGTACCGTATCTCGCGTTTTCAATTTCACTTTCCACATGGGGAAAGTGACTCTCTTATACGAAACATGCGAGCAAAAGTTACGGGACGATAAATCGTTCCTTGCGAAACTGTTGAATAAGTTTATCATCTGTCATCGAGGGTGCCCGTAATAATTTGTTTCTGAAGAAGTTTAAATGTTATGGGAGAAACCACTTTGCAAAGGAGATTGTGAAAAAAGTTTCGTTGAAGATTCCAAACTTTAGTTTTCAAACATAATAAGGGGAAGAGAGACGCCTTAAACGAAAGCTTTTCGATACTGATGGACTGGTGTGAAGAGGTTTTCTAAGTATATTATTATTATTATTTATATTCTTATTTTTATTATGGCTTTGCAAAACTCTTCACCTGGGGTCATTGCTAGAGAGATATGTTAACCACCTGTGATTGAGCGTTCTTTTGAGAATAGTGTAAACGAGCAGAAACAGATAAGTTACGCTTTCCCCAGAAGAAATTTGGCATTTGATTATTATAAAAACAATAATTAAAGGATATTTTTATTCTGCGAAGACAAATTTTTTCGACCAGAAAATGCGATGAAATTATGAGAGTTCGATTTTCAGAAAATTAATAGAACTTTGAATAAAATATATGGATTTTTATTAGAAGAGATGAATTCCTAACTCAACAGGTTGATTTTTAAACAAGAAGATTTTTTTTATCTAAAGGACAATTTTTAAACAAAATAGTAAAAATTGCCAACTGAAAAGTAAAAATCTTACCGGTTGATTTATCTTGAAGAAAGAAAAGGTGTATTTTTGAATCACGAGATTAATTTTCTACTAAACAGGCCAGTTTCTAGAAATATATTCGGATTTTTACCAAATGAGACAACTCCAACCTAATAGTTTGTTTCTAACAAAATGATTGAACCGTGAACAAAACATCTGAATTTTTAACTAATCCACAAGGCAATATTTGAGTTTTAGTACAAATTGTTGTATTTTTTGCCAGAATACAACTAATTTACAACAAGATTTCTCAAATTTTCAAGGGAAATTTCGTATTTTTCGAAGAAAGGTTAACTTCAAAACAGAAAATATTATATTTCAACGAGAAGTAGATTGTATATGCAAAACAATATTTTTTCGCCTTATAGTTGAATTTTCAACCGAGAAGTTTATTCTTAACAAAAAAAAAAGAGTCTTCTACAAGACATATCGAACATAGAAGACAAATGTTTAGCATGATATTTGAATTCTCAACCTAACAGATGGGTTTTTAACGAACGGTTGATTTTTGACGGTAGAAAGGATACATTTTTGAAAAACCATTCAATAATTTCATTAGAAAAAACAGCAAAATTAATTTTTTTTATTAATTACAGTTTCTCTTGAAAAACAGTTGCATTTTTAACCCAAAAATATAATTTTCCAACAGAAAAACTGATTTCCTACCATAACGTTGAATTTCGAATGCATAGGTCGATTCCCAGGCAAAAAGTTGAATTTTGTATAAAATATAATTTTTTCTCAACAAATTGGTAGAAGTTCGATAAATGGATTTTCAAGCAGAGAGATCAATTTTCTATCAAAAACACCTTTACATAGACACTTTTTATATTTAGACCCAAAAATATAACCTCAAAAAATAGTTTGATCTTCAACAAAATATTTATATTCTGAACAAAAGAGATGAAATCTTAAACAAACATCTGATTTTCTACCCAATATTTTAATTTTCAACTTAGAAGATCAATTTTACATCAAAAGGACTATTTTCGAGAAACATATTTGAGTTTTTGACATAAAAATGGCTCCAACTGAAAAGTCTGATTTTTCTACAAAATAATTGAACTCTTCACCAAATGGATAGATTCACAACTGGAGAGCCGCATTCGCAAGTCGACTATGGAATTTTTAACTGAAATATTATATTTCTTACCGAAATATAACTATTTGGAACAGGAGGGCTCAAATTTTCGAGCCAAGTATCGGATGTTTCACAAAACGGTAATTTCTGAATAAGGAAGGACAGAAATTAAGCAAGAAAAAAAAATTCTTATTAGGGATAATGAATTGTCGACCAAATATTTTAGTTTTTCAACCAAAAAATCTATTTGCATCTAGAAAACGAGATATCTACCAAATAAGTCCAATAGAGAAGAAGAATTTTTAACCAGATAGTGTAATCCTAAACCAAAAAGATGAATTTTCGACAAATATTTGAGTTTTCGACGTTAAAAGGATAGATTTTTTAAGACAAGAGAATAGTTTCATTTTTAACAAAAGCAAAATTAATTTCCTACCAGAAAAGAAAATTTTCGAACAATGGCAGCAATTTTCGAAAAATAGTTGCACTTCCAACATAAAAATTGTATTCAGCAAATGAAGAGTAGATTTCCTAAAACAATGCAAATTTTCGAATGTAGAGTTCAGTTTTTGGGCAAATAGTTAAATCTCCAAACAAATTGTGACATTTTCACACAAGGGTTGAAGTATCAAGCTAAACATCGGATATTCTCTAAAACAGTTGACTTTTCAGATCAGAAAAGATGAAATTCCAACAAGAAGGAAAACTCTTGATCAAGGAAAATTTTTTCTCAATCATGTCAAGATTTAAAACATAAATGATTTATTTTTCAATTAAAAACCTTTGCACTTATAACCGAAGTAGATTAAAATTCCATTTCAAGCCTAATACTATAACAAAAACACAAATTTTAAGAACGCTTCACAATTTCCGACAGAAAAAACATTAATTTAACATTTTAATTCGATTTTTAATTAAATAATGTAACTTCGAACAAAATAGACTAATCCTCAACTTTACAGCTAGATTTTTATTTCGATGATTAGGTCTTGAACCAGAAAAGATTGATGACTTAATTAAAAACAGTTGAATTTTGAGAAGAAATTTCCCACTAGATACTTAAATTCCGACAAAAGAGAATAATTTATAATAAAATGACCAGTTTACATAAATGCATTACGATTTTTTATTAAAGAATAGGAATTCAAGAACATAGTTAAATTTTTAACAAAAAAAAAAAAGATCTGAACAAAAAAGATGGAATTTTTCACTGATACTTTTTACAGCTGATTTCTGCAGAAAAGGTTAAATGTTCAATGTTTTAGAAAATTGTTGCCTTTTTAAACCAGAAAATATCAAATTTTGAAGGAAGTATTTGCAATAGAAATCTGAATTTATAACTTAATAATCAAGTTTCAACCAAAGAGAATTATTTTCTCTTAAGAGGATCATTTTTCAGAAACTCATTCGGATATTCAAGCAGAAAAGATCACTGCAACACGATAATTTTACTTTTCAACAAACTTATTCATTTTCCATTCAATACTGTTTGATTTTTAATAAAAAATATAAATTGATATTCACGAATGGATGAGTTGAGTTTCAAATCCAAAAATCACTTCTTAACAGAAGAGAGTTTTTTTCCAACGACTTTGAGTCAATGGAAACAGCTATTTTGGATGAAAAAAGAGAGAGGGGGAGCATTTTGAAAATTTTTTTGGACTTTTTTTACAAGACTTGAAAATTGAAAGCATGGTTTCCTAAAGTGCATAAAAATTGAAACAATTTATCCATATAATTTTTTTTGATAAAAGCAAAATTTTCAGAGTTGTGGCATTTTCAAAATTCAAAAATATAAAAGAAAATGAGAATTTTCAGCCAAATAACGCAAGATTGAAAAGAAAGTCAGAGAGAAAAAATGTTTCTTGTTAGAAGCCCTACAAGATCGTCAATACAACTTTTTGAATTTTTTCAAAAAATCGAGAATTCCCAATTTGATCGCACAATAAAAAAACAAAAATATTTTGTGAACTCGATAACTTTCAAAAGAGTGATCATATTCGATCATGCTTCGGAAGCCATTTTGAAGGGCCAGAAAGACAAGTCGTATTCGTTAACCAACTATTTTGGATCAAAGAAGAAGAGGAGGAGAATTTTGAAAATTTTTTGGACTTTTTTTTCCAAGACTAAAAACTTGTGAGTTTATCTTCTTGTAGTACGTAGAAAGTGAAACAATTTATCCGAATGATTTTTTTTACAGAAACAAAATTGTCAGAGTTTTGGCATTTTTAAAATTCAAAAATATAAAAGAAAATGAGAATTTTCAGCCAAATAACGCAAGATTGAAAAGGAAGTCAGAGAGAAAAAATGTTTCTTGTTAGGAGCCCTACAAGATCGTCAATACAACTTTTCGAATTTTCGCGAAAATTCAAAATTTGATCGCACAATAAATAATAAAAAATATTTTGTGAACTCGATAACTTTCGAAAGAGTGATCATATTCGATCGTGCTAAGGAAGCCATTTCGAAATACCAAAAAGACATGTCTAGTTCGTTAACCAGTTATTTGCGGTCAAAACAAGAAGAGGGGGAGAATTTTGAAAATTTGTTTGGACTTTTTTTTCCAAGACTAAAAAATTGTAAGCATATGTTCTTGTAGTACGTAAAAAGTGAAACAATTTATCCGAAATATTTTTTTTTTTACAGAAACAAAATTGTCAGAGTTTTGGCATTTTTAATATTCAAAAATATAAAAGAAAATGAGAATTTTTACCCGCTAAACGCAAGATTAAAAAGAAAGTCAGAGAGAAAAAATGTTTCTTTTAGGAGCCCTGCAAGATCGTGAATACAACTTTTCGAATTTTCGCACAAAATTGAAAATTGCAAATTAGATCGCACAATAAATAATCAAAAATATTTTGTGAACTCGATAACTTTCGAAAGAGTGGTCATATTCGATTGTGCTTTGATAGCCATTTCGAAATACCAAAAAGACAAGTCTAGTTCGTTAACCAGCTATTTTCGGTCAAAAAAAGGAGAGGGGGAGAATTTTGGAAATTTTTTTGGACTTTTTTCCCAAGACCAAAAAACGGTAAGTATGTCTTCTTGTAGTACGTGAAAAGTGAAACAATTTATCCAGATGGTTTTTTTTTATAAAAAAAAAATTGTGAAAGTTGTGTCTTTCTCAAAATTCAGAAAAAGAAATTAAAATGATAATTTTTGGCCAAATGACACATGAATAAAAAGAAAGTCAGAGAGAAAAAATGAACGAAAATTCCAATAAAAAAATTAAAAAATCAAACTTCTACTGTACAGCACATGTTTGAAAATCGAAATTTTTATTACATTCCCATCATTTATGGTTTAGAAAGTATAAGCATCATCCAAAGTTCCACATCATTGATTTTGAACGGATCTCTACGTTCAAGGGACCCCTGAAGCCGAAAATCCTGTTTTGGCGATGGTGTCTGTCTGTATGTCCGTGCGTCTGTGAATATGATAACTCACCAAAAAATGAACGGATCCAATCGGTCTTTGATACACTTGTTTTTTGTATAATAAACAGCGCACTGGGATCTGAAAGAAATTGATTTGTTCAATTCACTTCCAAATCTGCATAAATATTGAAATGAACAATATCAAAAGCATTTTGAATGCGAGACACAAATACCCGAGCGCGCAGCGCGAGGTTTGAAATGTACGAGCGCGAAGCGCGAGCCTAATGCATTATTGAGCGTGAAGCGCGAGATCCGGCGGACGCGCATCCTAGGCGCGCTGAAACTTGCGAGCGAAGCGAGCTGCGCGCGATGACAATATGCCCGCGAAGCAGGCAGATTTTTTTTTAAATTATCATCATTTATCTTTCAGCGAATAGGAAATATTCAGGATGGAAACTAAAAATGATGTGTATTTGTTGATCGAAATTGTTTGAAAGGTGAATAAAGCTGAGCAATACGCGAGTTTAGTTTTAACAAAAAAAAGAATTTCCCACAAATGATATCGAACATAGGATAAAAATTTGTAGCCTAATAGTTGAATCATCAACCTAACAGATGATTTTTTAACGAATGGTTGATTTCTTACTGTAAAAAGGATAAATTTTTTTAAAAGCATTCAATAATTTCATTACCAGAATGAAAAAATTAATTTCTGACGAGAAAAAAAAATTGGTAAAAATTACATTACCCCTTTAAGAACAGTTGCATTTTTAACCCAGAAATAAAGTTCTTAACTGAAAAATGGATTTCCTACCATCACGTTGTATTTTTTAATGCATATGTCGATTCTTAGGCGAAAAGTTGAATTTAAATAAAATATCATTTTTTTCCAACAAATGGGTAGAAGTTCGATGAGTAGATTTACAAGCAGAGGCATCAATTTTTCATCAAGATTACCACTTTGCAGATACTTTCCAAATTTCAAACAAAAAATATAACCTCAAAAAAATAGTTTGACCTTCAACAAAATATTTATATTCTGAACAAAGGAGAATAAATCTTGAACAAAAATCTGAATTTTCAACCCAATATTTTATTTTCCGACTTAGAAGTTTAATTTCCTATTTAGAGGACTAGTTTCCGGAAAAATATTTATATTTTTGACAAACGAATTCGGGCGCAACTAAGAAGTTTGATTTTTCAATAAAATAATTGAACTCTTGGCAAATATGATGAATTTTAAACTGAAGAGCCGAATCCTCAAATCGACTATGGATTTTTAAACTAAATTATTTAATTTCTTACCAAAATATAACTAATTTAGAACAAGAGGGTTCAAATTTTCAAGCCAAATGTCGGATCTTTCAGAAAACGGGTAATTTTTGAACCAGGAAAGACAGAATTTCAACAAGAAAATAAATTTTTATTTAAGGATAATAATTTTCAACCAAATATTTTAATTTTTCAAACGAGAAATCTATCGCATCTAAAAAACGAGATTTCTACTAAATGAATCCAACAGAAAAGACGAATTTTTAACAAGATAGTTGGTTCCTTAATCGAAAAGATGAAATTTCAACAAATATTTCAGTTTTCGAAATAAAAAGGATATATTTTTTAGGAACATTCAAATAGTTTCATTTGTAACAATAGCAAAATTAATTTCTTTCCAAAAAGGCAATTTTTGAATCATGACATCAATTTTCGAAAAATAGTTGCGTTGAACAACATAAAAATTTTGTTTAGCAAATTGAGAGTTTAGAGCTAAACATCGGATGCTCTCTCAATCGATTGAATTTTTAAATATGAAAAGATGTAATTCCAAGAAAAAGGAAAACTTTCATTCAAGACAAATTTCTTCACAATCAAATAGTCAAGATTTGAAAAATAAATGATTCTTTTCTTAACGAAAAACCTTTGCACTTCTGACTGAAAAAGATGAATATTCAATTCAACAAAAAGGATTCTCAAACAAAAAATGTAGCTTCAACAAAATGGTTCAATTTTTCAGAATAAATACATTTTTAGAAAAATAGATGAATTTTTTCTAAACAGCTGAATGTATAACCTAACAGTTTAACTTTGAATCAAGACTATTTGTATACCAAAAAGACAAATTTTTGAGGACATATTACAATTTCCGAAAAAAAAAATTAGTTCAACATTTTGAGTCGATTTTTGATGAAATAATATAACTTCAAACAAAAAAGACGAATCCTCAACTTTACAACTAGATTTTTATTTCGATAATTAGGTCTTGGACCAGAAAAGATTGATGACTTAACTGAAAACAGTTGTATTTTCAGCAGGAATGTCAACTTCCAACAAGAACATATGCATTGAAAAAAAGGGAAATTGTTGACCAAAAAATGAGTTTCCAAAAGAAAATTGAATTTTCAGGAAAATAATCAAACTCTCAACAAAGTAGATGGATTTTCCACTGATACTTTTCACAGCTGATTTACTTAGAAAAGGTTGAATGTCAAATGTTTTAGAAAATGGTTGTCTCTTCAAACCAGAAAAAATAAAATTTTTGGAGAAAGTACATCATTAATCGAGAAAAATTAATTTTCAAATAAATATTCGAATTTTTAACCCAGAAATTTGTGTCCAACACGAAAAATGAACTGTTTATCCAATAAATTAAACAAAAGAAATAATGAATTAAGAAGACAGTTTGTTTTGAACTGAAGAGTTGAATCTTAAAATTAATGTTCTTCCTTTAGAGTAGGTGAAATTCAAACATTTATTTGGATGTTGAGCTGTCAAAGGTAAATCTTTAATAGAAGGGTGTAATGCATCATAAGAAAAGGGAAATATGCATTTGGATGTCCGGTCATTGTCTAATTGTAGTTGGATTTATAGAAAACAACTTTAGTAAACCAAATGGAGGAATACATGCAATTGTTGATTCAAATTGCTAAAATGATTCACTTGATTTTTATCAAGGAGTGCTGAATCTTTAAAGTGAAAACCAAAAAAACAAAGAAGGAACTATTTATCTTGAATATAATTATTTAAATAATAATAAATTGCTGCGCAACAGAGATTTTCTATAATTTTGAAGAGAAATAAAATTCATTCGTATTCATTTTGTATCATATACAAAATATTAAGGATGAAAACTAAAAGTGATATGTATTTGTTGATTGTAATTGTTTCAATGATGAATGAAGCTGAGCAATACGGATATTTCACACTTTAATGAAAAACCCCTGCAAAATAGATTTCCCGCAACATTAGAAAAGGGAAAAATTATTTCTGTTCAATCTATGCAAAAAATGAATTTCCGGAATGTAGAAACTGACAAAGTCTGTGTTTGTTGAATGAAATCGTCGAAATGCTCAGGAGAAGCTGTAAATCGGAAATGTTCTACCGTATAATGAGGAAGGCTTTAACATCATTTTTATTTATTTAAGGCAGAAAAATATCTCCGTACTAAAAACTGACAAAGTTATGTATATCTTGATTGAAGTTGATCCAATAACTGAAAGTTGCTGGTCCTCTTGAAGTTGATACCATAGAACAACATCAGAAAAACATTTTCAAATACATCTGTATCCTGTAGCCAATATATTCATCAAGTCCTAGTCAAAGCTTAAATTCGTTCATAAAATTTGTTTAGACAGTAACAATGTTTGAACTACATTCTTTCTTAACAAAATATAAATAACATTCAATCAACTCACTCTGTTCGGCAGTAGTCTGTTTACTGATTTTTCCAGATACACCTTTTCTGCCTCACTGTGTCCGATTTGATTTTCATCAGAAGAAGGTAAATTTTTCCTTTGTGTCTGGCCTGTGGATGCCTAAGTGAGTGCAGCGTTATTCGTATCTCTTCCTGGATGACTTTAATTACTCTGTAAACTGCAGTGATTTACATAAACTGCAGGAAACTGCTCTCCTCACGCTGGAATCGATTTAGCGGCATTCCGAATCGTAAAATAGCATCGCTGCGGAGTGGAGCCTTCAATTTAGGGCCTCGAGGGTATTATAGTAGCGACTAATTTTCAAGCAATGTCGAGGAAACCCGAGCATTCCAAGACCTTAATCGTCCGGGTAATTAAAGTAGCAGATAGTTACGTCTATCGCGGGAGTCGATAGGAACAATCAAGTTTGCCACCCACAAAATAACTAAATCCCGTCTCATCCTTATTGTAATCACAATCTTAATTCCAGATTCAGCTCTGATTTGTAGACGCTGGCACTCTTAAATGATTAATTGTTATTATAAGATGAGGCTTGATTTTTTCTGAGATAAGCCTCACACGCTCGATTCTAGCCCTCTGGTAATACTAGGAAACAAGAAATTTGTATAGTTTGTTCTACGTTCATTCAAACATTTTCGTGATTTTCGTTACATGAAAGTCAAAGATTTCTTGAGATTTTGGAGTCTTGCGATCGGCCTGAATCGTCATCGATTGATCATATTCAGGATAAAATTTCTGTTTTCAATGCAATTATTATTGATGCTAATGAAAAATTCTTTATGCTTCGTGTGTACCAACTCAAAAGATTACCTGCGCTGTGGATCACTCAGGACTCAATGTCTATGATGAGAGAGAGGGAGATAAGCTCTATAAAATGGTTAAACATAATATGTCTGTGTATCTCATGTCTGTGTTTTGCACCTGGAGGAAGATGGTTGAAAATAACTTTCTATCTAATAGGATTGCTGAACATCGATGACCCTTCTTGTCTTTGAAGTTGATTGCGTAGATTGGGCTTTATTTACCCCAAAGGAATAAAAGTCCGTTGCATATGTCTGTAGAAGATGTAGAAGATGTCTATAGATTAAATTTACGACCAGAAAAAAGAGTAGATTGGTTAGTAGCCATTTGGAATACCGGCGTTTCGTCGGAGATTCAGCCGTGAGAAACTCGTCAGTAAAGCTGACCACAAGCGAATCCAGAAAAAGGCGCCTTGGGTAAACCCGATGGGCGGTCACCCATCTGCCCGCTAGCCGAGTTGACCGCTGCTCAACTCGTGCAATCGGAGAACTTGGTGCTTCAATGGACTAAAGGGAACCTGTGGAGGACATAAAACATTGCGAAACCGCAGCCGGAAGTCGAATCCAAACTCGACTCCGATGGGAGCCAGTAGCAGCAGATAAATTCTAAACAACCTGATTCTTCCATGAATGTAATGAGTCCGTTGAATCTTCCCGCAGTGACTCCAAGGTAATTGATGGTATCTCTATAATCTACATCGAGAGGTATGGAGATGTTATTTCCACACCTCTAGCCTTTCCGATTATTCCATCAATTCCTGTACGCTTCCTACCAAATCGAAAAAACCGATCATTCGCCGTATACCCAAGGTTAAGAACCCAGTTTCTTAAGGTGCCTACAGGCCTCTCTCTCTTCCGTACGTATCCTCTAAGGTTTTTGAGAAAATCATAGCCAAGCAATTGACTGAATACATGAAACTAACAATCAGCATGATACGTAAAAAATATGATTCAAGTAGAGCTACAGCACCTAGACTGCTCCAGACCGCTCTACTAAAAGTCACAAATGATATAAAGTATGCCATCGATTCGCGGATGATTACCGTTTTGGTTCTCTTTGACTCCAGTTAGGCTTTCATTACGGTGGATCTTGGCTTTCTTCGTAGCAAGCTTCAGAAAATCGGTTGCTTAATTGAAGTTGTAGCATGGTTTTTGGCTTATCGTCCATATAGGTAAGAAGCTATTATTCCCGATAAAAAAATGTTATCCAATCAGCTTCCGATAACTTCCGGAGTCCGTCAGGGATCTGCTTAAGAGCCTCTCTTGATTTTCATATACGTCACTGATCTCAAGCTTTTCCTTAAACATGGTAGATACATCTTATATGCTGAAGATATCCAAATATGTACATTCATTGTACTCCTTTTGAAATATCTTTGTAGATCGAAACCTTCAATTAAACAATCGAACTCCTGTCCGTATAAGCCACAACTTATAGACTCTCTATCAATTTTTTAGAGACAGAGGACATAATCCTTGGTAGTCCTGCCTATCTTAGTAACATCGACACGTCAGCTTTATTTCCACTAGTATTAAATAGTTCCATTATCCAAAACACTAACTTGGCTCGCAATCTAGGTGTTTTGCTCAATCCCACACTTAACTGGCAGTAATATGTCTGCAATATAGTCAATAAAGTTCATAGAACGTTGTATCCTCTTAAAGTTAACAGGAAAATCTTCGATAAGCCTCTACAAATCAAATTAGTTTTGACGATGATCGTCCCTATTTCATACTACTGATGCCTTGTGTATGACGACATATTTCTAGAACTTGATGTTGGGCTACGGAGAGCACTAAATCCATGTAAGCGATTTATCTACGACCTACCAAGATTTTCTGCCATATCACCTTACATCAATGCGCTTATTTGGTTGAAAGTAAAAAATCGGCGCAAATATTGTATGGCTATCAACCTCTATTGTATTCTTAGCTTAGGCGATCCTTCGTTCCTCCGGAAATCATTTCAGTATGTAGACAGTGTTCAGAGTCGTAGTATTAGGAGAGATGAAAACTTTTTGTGCATCCCTGCATATAGAACTTCGAAATTCCCTTCTGTTCCTCTAATATCAACCTCGTTTTCTCTGATTATTGTATTTTCATTTTTCGCCTAATAAGACATTGTCCTAAGGACTGAATAGACTCTAAACTAGACTAAAAGTCGCACTCGTCCCATCAAACATGCCAGGAAGCTGATCAATCTTTCTAGCAATAACTAAGGATGAAGAATTTCGCTAAGCTATTCTTATAATCCACTAAGGAACTGCACGGGTCCATCAGTATCCGAAACCTTTCGTTTTAGCAGTATCTCTCCTTCTTCTAAGAAATGGTCTTCAACACATCCGCCTCCTTGCATCAACAATTTGCTTCCATCACATCTATACACCTCTCTATGCAAGCTCTTCTGTTCTTCTGGGTTTTTAATCCCTTTCTCTTTAGCCTCTTATCAACACATTTCTATCCATCCCTTCATACCCTTGTCCACCAATGTCTCTCGCTAGCATACAACCACGGTAGGTGCAAAGGCAGGATTTTGTATGCTAATTCTTGCCCTATTTGTTACTTCTCTTTTTGGGGTGACCCCCTTTTTCTGTCAACTGTAAACAAAGTTTCGAGAAATACGAAATTTCACAAAGTTTCTTCTTTCATTTACGTTATCCTTGAGACTCGTATTCTTTTTGCTGGTATCAATTCTGCGCATCATCCTTTGTAAATCCCTACTTGATTTTGCTGAAACGATCTTATCATCTGCAAACGCAAGTTCGCATACTCTCACTACCCCCAAATGAGAACCTTTCTTCTCGAAGAGAGGTATTCTTAGCCTTACATAGATGTATATGCATGGATGTTGATGCATGAATCGAACATCCAAGAAGACGTAAGGTACACTATCTTGTTCAACGCCTTGCTTAATTTCAAACTAATCACTCCGTTGCCAATTTACCATTGCACCCTTTTTACGACCCTAACATATTGCTCTTATTACTTTCGAGAACAAAACCATTTAAGACATCCCGGAAATTAACTCGATCCACTTTGTCAAAAGCTTGTCCTAGATCAATAGAGCAAACATAACTTTTTCGTATGCTTGTAAACATTTTCGTGTAATATGCCTCAAGCTGCAGACCTATGAGTACTACCCATTCAAATGTTCAAAATGGATAGTAGATTAGTGCCCGGTTGCTTCACACTCAACTGATTATAAGTGTGTCACAAGTTTTGGTAAATCAATCATTATGTGATTCTCTGAACTTGAAAAATTATAGGTTCAGTTGCTCTGAAAATGCAGTACCTAATGTTCGAAGAGTTTTTTCTTGAATTATTCCTTGAATCATTTCAGGATTTGAGTATACGCACACCCTGATGTATGAGGACCTAGGCAAGGGTGTCCCTTGGATACTTTTCTTTTTATTTCATTAATGGTGAACTTTGAGGAGAAGAAAAAAAGGATATTTAGAAAAGGAACGATACCACGAATAGGCAAACTGTTTTCGCTAGTAAACGAAGACGATATAGTTTTTGTTGTGAATGATAATAGAAGGATGATTCTGATGATAAGAGCGTTCAGAAGAGTATGTGAGAACAAAGGACTGGGGAGCAGATGTAACTGAGATCAAGATGATGTGCTTCAGGGATTGGAGATGTAGACTAGAGCATGGATGGAGAATAAATAGCTATGAGGTAGAGTTGGTGGAGGCGATCTGCTACGTAAGGTAATGGTTCAGGGCAAGAGGAAAGAATGTGCTGCAGGTGGAAAAGACAACAGAGTTTGCGAGTTTATTGATGAGACAAGTATGACGAATAGTGAAAATAAGATTTAAGGATGGCTGGGGGATGAGAGTGACGATGCTCGACATTTGAGTGTTGTCAGTGTTTGGTTAACAAGTTAAGATATGGATATAGCAGGAGTATGAGAGTGTTAAATATCTGCATTAGATATTCCTCAGATGACTCGTAGGGGTGAGGTAAAGTTGTCTTATTTGAGTGCGTGAGCAACCCCAATTGGGGGGGGGGGGGGTCTAAAAGGGGCTCAGCATTTGAGACGCCAGAGAATAGGGGGAAAACGGGAATGGGAGAAGTTATAACGGCAAGGCAGAAGGAGAAAGGATGAGAGAAAATCTAAGGGACAAGGCACAACGCTGGTATGAAATAGTGAAGAAAGAGAGTGAAAGGAGAAATTAGAAAATCTAACATGGTAATAAGGAGGCAAGAACAGTTCGGAAGATCGAATCAAGTAGATTTGAAATAGGAAAGATTAGAGTGAGTAATGGATGAAGAAGCTAAGGGAGTTGAATAAGAAAGCTGGTTCGACGTGGTAGGAGAAAAAGCCAAAATTGTCAAAAAACTACTTCTTCAGGAGAAGGATACGCTGATCTTATTTCGGAACCAACATGAACAAGACAACAAGACAGATTTCGTGGAAGGGAAAGGGACCACAAACAACAGTTGAGTGTTCCATTCCGTAGCCTATGGGAACTTGTGTCAGAATAGAGCCAATCTGGTTGGACTGTTTGTCGATTTTGAAGCATCATATGACTTTATAAACAGGCGGTCGCTATGGCAATCCATAAAAGGAAGAGTAGTAAGGAAATCGGTAGTAAGGTTGTACATAAGTATTCCAGATAAGAAACATATGTGATGGTTATAGTTCGTGGAAGGGACAGGAATCACAAACAACTTTTGAGTATTCCATTTCATAGCAAATAGGAACATGTTCCAGGAGAAAGCAAAACTAGTTTTACTATTTGTGGATTTCGAAGCAGCACATGACTTTGTGAACAGGAGGTCGCTATGGCAATCCATGAAAGAAAAAGTAGTAAGGAAATTGGAAGTGAGGTAATATATAAGTATTCAAGATAAGAAACATATGTGATGGTTATGGTTTGCGGAAGGGATAGGAATCACAAACAACTTTTGAGTATTCCATTTCATAGCAAATAGGAACATGTGCCAGGAGAAAGCAAAACTAGTTTTACTATTTGTGGATTTTGAAGCAGCACATGGCTTTGTGAATAGGAGGTCGCTGTGGCAATCCATAAAAGGAAGAGTAGTAAGGAAATCGGTAGTAAGGTAGTACATAAGTATTCCAGATAAGAAACATATGTGATGGTTATAGTTCGTGGAAGGGACAGGAATCACAAACAACTTTTGAGTATTCCATTTCATAGCAAATAGGAACATGTGCCAGGAGAAAGAAAAACTAGTTTTACTATTTGTGTATTTTGAAGCAGCACATGGCTTTGTGAATAGGAGGTCACTGTGGCAATCCATAAAAGAAAGGGTAGTAAGGAAATCGGTAGTAAGGTAGTAAATAAGTATTCCAAATAAGAAACATATGTGATGGTTATAGTTCGTGGAAGGGACATGAATCACAAACAACTTCTGAGTATTCCATTTCATAGCAAATAGGAACATGTGCCAGGAGAAAGCAAAACTAGTTTTACTATTTGTGGATTTTGAAGCAGCACATGGCTTTGTGAATAGGAGGTCGCTGTGGCAATCCATAAAAGGAAGAGTAGTAAGGAAATCGGTAGTAAGGTAGTACATAAGTATTCCAGATAAGAAACATATGTGATGGTTATAGTTCGTGGAAGGCACAGGAATCACAAACAACTTCTGAGTATTCCATTTCATAGCAAATAGGAACATGTGCCAGGAGAAAGCAAAACTAGTTTTA
>WSXT02174779.1:1590-38441 GCA_011762715.2 Neuroterus valhalla | reverse complement strand
AACATATTTTCCATTCACACCTTCCTTCCTTTCCTTTTTTCTTTCTTCTATTTCTTATTCTCCCCTCTTTCCTTCCTTTCTCCTCCAGTCCTCCGACACCGCACTTTTTACTAACTTTTCTGCCTCTTCATCCCAATCCCACCATGTATCTTGTATTCCTTTTTTTCCTTACTTAACCCACGTTTTTTTCCGTTCCTTCTCTCCACTTCTGCTATTTTCCTTAACTTATACTGCATATTCCTCTGTTTCCGTGTCCAATCATCTTCAGTTCTCTGCTCACTCCCATATAACTGCCTTTTCTGCAACATTACCTCCCTCTTATCTTCCCTATTCTTCAATTTTACCAGCGCCATTTTATCCCTTCCTCCATCTCCCCTTCCGATACTCCTAACTTCTCCTACCAGTACCTTCGCATTTATCCTATTTAACACATCTTGTACACCTTCCTTCAAATCCTCCCCTCCAGTCTTATACCTTTTATCACTATATTGTAATTAATCTTTACCTCGTTTTTTATTTTAATGAACTCAAAATTTAATCCTCTTAAAACTTGATTATTTTATTTGAAAAAAAAAGATTGTATAGTGAATACTCTACTGTATATAAGCTATATTGCCTCATGAAAAGCTTAATACAACACTACTCTACGAAGAACGCTTTACACGGAGAAGCGACGCAATCCCGCTCCCTAATCTGTTTGCTTCCTCGCATAACTACCGTGTAAGTTGATGAAACAGAACTCTGTTTTCACACCAAGAACTTCATCAAAATATATTTTCACTGTACAATATCCAACATAAACTCAATTGAAAATTTCCTCATGAATTCTACGTTAGCCTATTTTACAACAGTATTTCCATTTTTTCTACAATACAAAATGAAATCTGAAATTCTCAAAATTTGGATGAAAAAACTATTGACTTCGCTAATTTCGTTTGAAAAACAAAGTTCATTAATAGAGGCAAATAATTACAGGGTAAGAATTTGTAATTTTTTGCACATTGTTTGTTACATGAACTTCTGTTTGTTTCCCCCTTTCAGAATTGAAACCGTACGAAATCGAAATGAAATACTAGCCATTTGACGAGTGATCGAACGACGATGAAATTTCACCGAAGGACGAATCTGTGGGGGGGGGTGGCTCATATGTTATATGGAGTGGACATGACGAACTGACGGCTTATCTACCTGAACCCTTTGGGAGCTGTAAAAAATACTATCCATTCAGATTTTTTTGCTTCATCTCCCGGCTAATATTACCTTTTCCACTTGTGTAACTAGAAACTATCCATTTTATTTTATTACCCTCACCAACCGTAATGAATTATATGTTATAAAACAGAAATTGAATTAAATTCAGAAAACTGCAAATGTACAGTTTTCTTAACTTGGAAATTCGAAGTGATAAACATTCGAATTGATGGAATTTGATATTTGAAACTGGACAATTCAATATCAAATTTACATTCGAATTCCAAGGAATTTAAAAGCATTTATAGTAAAAATCCTGACTCTTCTTTTTTATACATACTTTTTTATATACTTTTTTATGAGACTCGTAATTAAATTTCCAAATTAACTTTGCTTTCCACAAAATATTAGTAAGACTAAAGAAAAAATGGCTATCTCGAAAAAATGAAAACAAATCTTTTCTTCACTAAAGTTTGGCTAAGATTAAATTATTCTTGTGACGTTTTGACCTTTTGAAGAAAATAATTCAAAATAATATTTGAAAGCAAACAAATTTATATTGAAGCACTTTCATTTGATTACATCGAAAAGTGAAGAACCTATTCATATGTAATAATTTTAGATTGAATATACTTAAAATGTTTTTTTCTTCAAATTTAACATTTCAAAATTAAAGAATTCAAAACTGAATAACTTTGCATCAATTGAAAGTGTTTAAATTAAGAATTTTAAATTGTGAGCTTTCAAAAATTGGACAATCTTTAATGTCGAGTATATTTTAAGGAATAAAATTTTATTTTCTCTACACATTCGAAACTCTAATTTTCGGTCAGAAAAGGGTGGGAATTTTACAAAAAAATTTATGCAGAAGCGTTACTAAATTATACTCTTAAATGCAAAATCATTACAATCAATGAAAATCACGTTTTTGGTGGTTCCTGTGGAAAAAAAAGAGAAACAAAATTTTACAGGAATTTATATTTTTTGTAGAAAAAGTTTTGATCTGCTATACAAGGAATTTTCTCTGGGACACTTTTACCCTGCTTAGTTAAGTATCCCCCTTCCAAGGGTCGTTGCCAAAACGTTGCGCATTTTGAGACCCGATTATTTCTTAGATTTTCATTTAGTAATAACAATTTCAGAACTTCAATTATTTTCGGCAATAAATATTTCTAATTGAAATGTATAATAAATATCCTGTTTTGTACGCATGTCCGGAAATTTGACATTTTAAATAAAACTTTCAAGCATCCTGCCGTCCGCCTGTTTTTATGCAATTAAAAGGTGATTCATCAACATTAACTACTAATGATGTGGAAGTAAGAGGAAAAAAACTGAGATTCTGAAAGGAAAGTCCAATAAATCATGTCAAAACTAATTTTTCCGTATTTGGAAGCATTTCTATCTATGTTTCATATATTTCTTGAACTGCTAAAGGAAATTTTGTACTCTCTTGGGTCGCATTTAATGGGAAAAATTTTATCAATAATATGGAAATCCCAACTTTTTAGCAACGAGCCTTAAAGCCATGATATACATGGGTCACGTGACTTAAAATATCGACTTTTTTTGCAACAACTCATGTCCGCACCGTAGGAGATTTCCAGTTGAAATTTTGGAAAGAACTATAGAAAATAATTAGCTACGTTTGTATACCTTAGACTTTTCCCAAAATGTCACCTCGAAAGATCATACGCTGCGGGCGTGAGTTGATGCAAAAAAAATTGATAATTTGGGTCACATGACCCATGTGTCACATCACGTTAGGAAGAAAATTATTTGTTAAGTAATTGCACGAATAATTGTTTTGAAATTTGGTTCTCATTGTATTGTTGAGAAGAATGAAAAAACAGCGGAACCGGGTGTTATGAATTTGACTCATCTGCCTCTGCTCTCACACTATTATATCCTCTAAATTATCGGCTTATTCAAGTGTCCTAAAGCGGTAGTATAGGCCTATAGGATAAGGGGTGAAACTTTAGAAGGCACAGTAATCACAAGGGGAATGCGAATAGTAGCACTGAAACTCATAAGGCGAAACGCACTTTCATTGCCAAAACTGTATTCAACCAGCTTCGAAATTATACGCTGGTTAGGTTTTCCGGTTAATTAATCAAGTATTATGTTGAATAAAACTCCACAGTGCTGATGATCAAGAACAGAACTGATTTGTTTCCCGAATTTGTATTTCAAACTTGAACCGACATTTAATCCTGAACAGCATTTGAAATTCTGATTTGTTTTGGAAATATAAAATAGAACTAAATAATAGGTCATTTACTAGGAAACAGAGCTGATCCTTAAACAGTATTAATAAACTTGAATGCTCTTAACTCCTAAGAATTCTTCTTCCATTATCAGCTATAAAAACTATAAAAGAGTCACGATATTCTCAAAAATCAATATCTCTTTCCAATGAGATCATGTTCTTTTTATTAATTAAATTTTCTTTCGCTAATTATTCATAACATCAGTCTGTTCTCAAGTTACCGAAAAGTCTCGTTGCACATTCCCTTATTCCCTATTCAGGGACCGAGAGCCAATATCGGTATGGTCTTCACTCGAGCCATAATGTTTCTGCTCTTGCCATGCATGAATAATTAATAATTCGTTGGTCTCGCTTAGGAACCTTGTTCAACGACTTCAAGGCGAAATTTCGTGAATCCGTCATCGACTTGTAGGACTCTCAATGACAGTACATAATAGTCTTTTAAGCAAGAACCTACACTTAGATGTCATAAAATAGCATTGTGACGAGGTTCTCGCTTACTTGAGAGTAATTAAAATTAATCTTCATGAACTCTTCAAAGAAGTGCCTTGGATAATATTTATAGATCACTGGAAGATTGCAGTTTTATTTAAAAAGCTGAACTTAGCATTATTCTTCCAGCGTGATTACGAAACGCGACAGATTGAAAAATTGAACCAAATGTAAATAACAGTGTCCCATATCTCTTCAACCATCTCATCGGATCCGACATTCTCTCTAGCTGGTTAGGTGTCGCGAAATGAATGCAAACAAAACGATTTACGGTCGAGCTAAAATCTGCTCCATTCAACTAAAATTCGAATCCAGAGGGAAAACCGACCAAGCAGATTGAATTTCGGAAGGAGAGTAACTCTCTGCATCAACAACTGGACGATCACAAACACTATTTTATACCCAGCCGTATTCCTACTAGACAGTATTGATACAGAAGTCCGGTTTCAGAACTTCATGACTCTACTAGGTTTTACGATCTACAAAAGCATTTTGTATTTTTATGTATATTTTTCAAAATAAAGTACAAATTTATACACATAACTAAAAATAAATACTATTTTTGGAGGAAAAATAGAAATGTCTACGGATCCAAAATTTTTCCTTAATTCATGAGTTTCTCGAAAATGGTGATGAATGCTTGAAAACTGGCAACATTTTAAGGGTTCTCTAATGGAGGGTGATCCTCGTCCACCCCAAACTGACACGGTATTATTCTTTGCAAAACTTTAGACGATTGATGTATTGTATGAATTAAATAGAACTATCAAGGCATAGAAGTTGTCGTGAAAATTTATAGAAATTATTTCCACCAGGGAATGCTAAGGGATTTTTAAGCATTATTGAAATATAAACAATTCTGGAATTGTAGTGATGTTATTTTTATATAAGTAAAAAATCTGAAGTACTAGAATAATTGTTAAGACTTTGCAGTAGATGCGAATAAAAAAGAATCCAGTCAAATTTTTTTTTGCCCGAATTTTTTAAGGTCTTCCAGGTCTTCTAATAACTCTGTTAGACAAATACACGACAAAGTCGCAATGCTGCATAAACCAACGGATAGATATCGTTTCCTACAGGTAAACAACATTTGGAAACGAAGCAAAACGTAAATTAGAACCTTTAAAAGGGTTTCTGTTTACAAGAAATCCTTTATCCACTACTCTCATCCTGTTTAATAAAAGCAACACGGTTCTCATATAATATTATATCATGCAAAATGTATGGCACGTTTCTACTCTGCATATTTAGGATGCACACGATGGATATAACGTTGATCTGTGTGTCGAATCACGCAAAAGCTAAATAAAATGAATATCCTCGTTCCGTGTTGTATCCCTTTCGCAAGCTAATTTCAAAATTCATTAGCAAAATTAATTTTGGATCATATTCCTACCTTTCTGCCGTCCAGTTTCAACCGGTTGAGCAGTTGCAATTGATGTGGATTCAACATCCGACACTTCTCCACGATTTTTGACAAAATGCCAGTCAATTCGCAATTTCTTCAGCTTCTCCTGAAAAGCCATTAGGTCAAGATTAATATTAGTTGAATAAGAGCCTTATTTTTGGGAATTATGTAATCTAATTGTATATAGAATTGAAATCGAAATATACTTACTTGTAATTCAACAGACACTGATTGTTTCGCCGATTCGCATTCTTTTTCCAGGTTTGTGTAATTTTCTAACACGTCTTTTACTTCCATTTCACGGTCAACAACACTTGCCTGAAAAGGAATTAATAATGAAATTTATTCAAGAATTCTAACATTAAACCATCAGTAATGGGCACATAACTTCTGGAATGGCGCAATAAATCTGCAATTTTGAAATATTCACAACCTAACAATTTCCAAAACACGATTTTAGTGTTTCAACAACAATTTGCTGTGCTTACATTTTGAAAATACATGATTGAAAATATATTATTCCATTTCAATCACTTCAAATGCAAGCCCCTGAATTTTCAAGATTTAATTTTGGAATTGTGTAATTATCAACATTTTTAGTTGTGTTTCTTACATCAAAATTATAATTTAAAAAAGTTTTCAATTCAAATACTTAAAAATTTGAAGATCCTCCTCCTACTCTAGATTCTACAATTCAATTTTTTTAGGAACCTCATTAGAAACCATTTAAACTATAATAGTTTGAATAAATTTTAATTTTCAAAGATTGTATAACAAATGATCGAATTTCAAATTATACAATTATAGAATGAAAAATTATATGTAATAAAATAATAAGTGATAAAACATAAAAATAAATATGTATGAGAATAGAAAACATGTTCATGTCATGAAATTATTTTATTTTATCTAATTCATGGCGGCAGTTTTTAGGTCTCAGATTTTATTTCTTGAGATCCTTCAGTCATCAACAACAATTCTAATTTACACCCCGAACAATTTTCATGATCCTAGTGGCTCCATTTTTTCAAATTCAAGTTGCTAACTAAAAATTTTTTCGCGTTTTCAATTGAAATCTTGAAGACATAAACTGACATAAACTGGTCAAATTCGTACCCATATAATTTTGGAATCGTTAAGTTTCAGTATTTTCAACTTGAAATTTTCAAATGAGTGGAATTAAGATTTCCTTTAGAAAATTTTTCAATTTGTAAACCACAGATTTCACCTGTTCCAGTGTATGAGTTTGATATTCTAAATTGATCAACTTCAATTGATGCTCCATATGGAAAGTACAATTACATTTTTTTCAAAATGCTCACACTGTGTAAAATTTGTTTATTGTATTGACCTGCAATAATTTTTTTCCACTGGTCCCATCATTTGAAACTTAATGCAATTGCTTTATTGGTATTCACCGAAAATTGAAGTTATTTACCCGTCGGTACATTCAACAGTATCAGCATTAATCAATATGTGTTAAAGTTTTAAAGATAAATAATTACCATTATGTTATCAATCACTTTGATGCTCTCTTGTTGTGGTAATTCATGGGAAATGTTCAGCCTTGTTCGTGTTTCCATTACCCACGCCATAACAGTGTCCAAAGTCAGAAGATATTTCTTCAGAGACGTGAGTTTACTTTCAACGTACTCGCGGTGAGCTGACAGACTTGATTGAGTCTGGAATCATTAAAAAAATATCACTCTAAATACTGCATTACCATTTTCGAAATAACTATAATTCTTCATTCCGACATTCATTTATAAACGGACACGACACTGTCATCAAAAATAAAAGAACCTTTTCCATATCGGCAATCAATTTGTTACATTCTTCCTCCTGTTTGATGGCATTCCGCTGATTTTTGATGGTCTGTAATTCCTTTCTGCGATTAATTATTTCGTCTTCTCTGGCCTATTCGAAAAAATAAATATCTTTCATAATTTGGACATGATATTTGAACTCATTTGAAATCATGACACCAGATTCAAATTCATTTGAATTAACAAATATGACAACGTAATAAAAAAAAATTGAATCATGAAACAGGTCCGCGTCAGCTGCATTGTTTCTGGACAGTGTGCGTCGATTCAAACGAAAATACAAGTTCAAAGCTATTTACGTCTTGGCACATTTCAGTTTGCAGAGAGTCAGGAAACTTAAAGTTATAATTAGAACGAAATATAATTCATAATTTGCTATTTTCCCTCTTACCTTAATCATTGACAATCTTATCGACAAAGAGGTATCATCCGACGGATTAGCAGTTGATAAAAGTAAGGTATTCACTTGCTCGATGATATTGCGTGCCGCTTCAAGAGCTTTCTCACAGTTATTAACTTTTCCTTCCATAGTGATATCCCTTGAACACAAAGAAGAGTTGAATTAAAAGTTAACTTTTACTGATTGAAGGTTCAAAAAAAGTCTCCAAATTCGCTCGAAATGCACATATGTTTCTATCTATCTTCCTCTTATACCTAGCCGTTAATATATTACTTCGAACAAATCAGCTAGAATAGAAACTTTCCCGCTTTATTTTTGTCACTCCATTGATTATATATTTGCAGAATTTTATTCTTTTTTGAGGTGAAATTATTCAGATTACGTTCTCCGCAGCTCGAAAGCCTAACTACGACTGAAATAGCTCTATGGAGAGGATACCGCCTTCCTGATAATATTGTCTCTATAATATGTCGGACGTATTCTGCACTGTCTAAATCAAATAACCGCAAGAATATTTAACAAAGAAAAGTTTTACCACCTCTAAATATTCAGCGATCTCATTCAGAAGCAATACATTTTCCATGTACAGATTGTACTTTTATTTCGTGAAAATATTTTAAGTAGAAACATGATTCCAAAGTGTCAAAATATGAATAGAAGCAATTTGATTGCTTGAAAGCTTGAGCAATTGTTTTGTGGAACATGATAAAAATTCAACTTACTTCTCTTTATAAGTCTTTAATTCATTAATCAGTCGTTGCCATCGATTTTTCAACTCTTCAACTATATTTTGTAGATCTTTTACATCTTCCCTCGTGGATCTGTTAACAATCTCTGCAGTTGAACTTGAAATATTGTTCATGGTTTTTTGCATTTTCAGTACTTCCTTCTCCAAATCTGAAGCTGCGATTTGGCTTCCCTGAGAGTGTGACTCTGATTTCAACTTTTCTACCATCTCTTCCGTTTTCGCCAAACATTCAGAAAATTTAGAGGTTATATTCTGCAACTCCTTCCATTTTTCGATGCACTTTGACCAGCGATTATTTCTCTCAAGATAATTTCGATTTACATTTTGCCACTCATCTTTCAGTTTCTCAGAAACACGCCTGATCTGTTCTTCTTGTTCTTTTCTCGCGTGTGGCTCGATACTCTCGTAAAGGAAAACCATTTCTTCAATGCTTGGCTTCAATATATTCAATGCGTTAGATATCTTCTTCAGGCACTCCTCTTGATTCGCGAACAATTCGTAGTCTTTCCCACTCAAGGGAATCGCATTCAGAGATCTGAATATTGTTGATATGGCTTCTCTAAGTTTGTTGCATCTTGTAAGGTATTCTTGAATAGAAATTCTGCCCACATCCTGAAAACAGCAATGTAACAAAATTAAATAATTATAATTATGAATTTGAAATTCTAAATTATACACGAAAATAATATTTATTTTATAATATTTAGGCCTCGGATTGACACGAACACTTTTGGAAAAAATGCGTATAACTCGCAGGAAATTTCGAAAAATATCTTTATCTGGGAATACAAACTAAAAATTGCAGATGAAAAACTCTTTTGTAATATTTTCATTTTACACTAACGAAATAAATTAGATCAAACACTACATTTATACAAAAATACATAGAATAATTAACCACATACAGTAACTTGAGTTTCATTCTTTCCAAGTTTCATTTTTATGCTTTAAATTGAACTTCTTGCAAAGACGGAGAACTTTAATTTTGAGTTCCGTTCAATTTCAACTTCATTCTTTTCCAAAAACGAATCTTTTTTATTTGAATTCTTATGAGGTATTTGAATTTTTTTTTTTAATTTGACCTTTTCCATCAAATAAAACTTCGAAATTATGTTTCAGATCAATGAAAAATGAATGGTTATATTCATCCAACTTGATATTTTACACTCTTGAATGAGATTAAATCAATTTTTCTGACTTCCAACTCTGTTGATTTGAGATTACTCATTTTTGAACGATATGAAATTTAATATATATTTTCAATTGAGTCTTTAATTTGAAAATTGAACATTCAGACAATACGATTGAAATAAAGTTCACGTTTCAATAATCGAAATTGAAATGGATTGATCTCTGGTGTTTTCGCTCCAAAATCGCCCAACAAAACTCTTTCACAATGAAAGTGAACAATTCTGAAAAATATCTCTTCAAAAAGTCGAAAATCTCATACAATCCGAAAATTAGGAAGCAAGGATCAAAAGTTTTCTCAAAATTTTTTAAAATTATTCTTTGAATAAATTATCCTTTGGAACTAATTTTTTAAGAAAATAGTCAAAAAATATTAGCAAAATTTAGAAAAAGTGTCAAATAGTGTCATTAGTGGCATGATTCCGAGACCTAACTGTTCAAAACGAATGATATGAAAATTCAAACACGGATTCAAGAGTTTCTAGTCTTGAGAAGAGGAACTTACCATTTCAACTTTCTTATCATTGACATGTTTGTCCTTGTCTTTACTGCCACTGAATCTTTTAAACTGAGTACTGATTTCTTGCCATCTGCTATTGATTCTGTAACGCATGTTTTCAGGATATCCGACATTGAATCGTTTCAAATCATTACCTAGATCGTTCAATCTTTGAATCTGTTCATGTCTAGCATCAAATTCTTCAGTAAAGGATTCCAGTTGACCTTCGTAGTTATTAGCTTGCTCTAACTTCAACGGTGCATCTCTGAACCAATCTTCAAGCTCTGCAACTAATGTATTATACTGGCGTAATGACTCTTCCGCTTTCTGAGCCTGCACTCTCCTTGATTCGGTTTCTGTCATAACTTGGTGCCATTTACTTCTCAGCTTATCTTGCTGTTCGTTCTTTATCTTTTCAGCTCTTGTTGGATCAGAGACGTGAACAGTCATAATTAATCCATCGCCTCTGCTAATTAGACTAGCTGCATCCGGAGCGAGACAACTTATCTCGCTTTTAATCAGCTAAATGAGAAGAAAATTTATATTTAAATTCGGGAAGTTGATCACTCTTGAAATCTGGTGTATAAGGCATCGTGAAATTTTTTTAAGCTTTTGAAAGCTTCGCGGAATCTTTGAAATTTTTCAAAACTTCTTGAATTCTTCGAAATCTTTTGGAATCATTGAAATCTTGAAAATCTTATGTGCGCCCGTAAGTCAAATGTTCAACCCCTCGTTGAAATATCATACGTTAACATTCAACAAATATTTAACTACAACTTCAAGTATTTCAGACCTCGCGATCTCTAGTGTAACAACAATAGGAAACACTGTAATGGAATATTACAGACTCTAGATTTAAAATTGAGGTTAAAAAATATATCTTAAAATTTTAAGTATTCATGTTCGCAAATACACAAAGGAACAAATAGGGGAAATAGAAAGCTAGCTTCGTAAAATCTTATATTGACGAGAAAACTCGACAAACCTCAAGACGTTTGGAGGGATCCTTCTCATTATTGACTGCACCAATCGTCATCAACATGACGTCCATTCTTCGTAGCATTTGTTGAGCGAATTGCTCAAAATCAAGAATATCTCTCTCCAAATTTGCCCTCGTCAACCCACTAGAAGATCTGGGAAGTCTTCTTTCACCGAACATCTTCGAGTCTCCTTTACTCAGTAAAGGATCACGAAATTGATCAAGCTTAGTCTGTGAAAACGTATAAAAACAATCAGAGTAACCCTACAAAATCTCTCAGCAAACTTTAATTCATAAAGCGGGAGTGTTTTACGCTAGCATACGAATGCACTCTTAATACTGCACTACTACATTTATGAAAGCAGACAGCTTTCCTCATTACCTTATCCAAGAGGTGTTCAACGTGCTCGCCTAAGTTAGCACTTTCTCCTTCCGAACTGGAGCTACCAATGTCAACTTCTGTATCATCGGAAAATATCAGAGCATCATCCGTTTCTTTATCACTTCCATAGAAACTCTCGCAGTCTTCCACTGCATCGTTCGAAGATAAACTTCCTAGTCGCTTTGGTAAAGGTGTTCGTCCTGCGTCATCGTCTCTTTTAAATGTAACTTCTTTCGTTCCATTTGAATTCCCACCCGCTTTTTTCTTTGTTACAGTATCGCTTGTATCTAGTAAAAGATGCACAGCTCCTTGCTTCTTACTACTTCTATCAGAAATTCGCAATATTGTTGCGGAATTAGGTGATTTATTCATAAGTAATTTATTACTTGTATTCAAAGACTCTTTCTTTAATATCGGCAAGAGTTCTCTTTTACCACGAAGTCCCAGTGGGTAATATTTAGAACCAGGAATTTTCATTCGGCTCTCTTTCTCATCGGCATCAGTGTCAGCTGATTCAGGCTCTGTTTCCGTGTCTTCTACAATTTCAACTCTCTCAACAACTTGTGGGACTTGTTCAACGCTGAAATTTGCTCGAGGTAGTACAACTCGATCTTTGGCTGATGCGATCGACTTCACTATTTCCATTTCCTTTATTTCAACCACTCGAAAAGAATTGGGCTGGACAGTTGGCTCTTGCAAACCTTTCCCTTCTGCGGCTCTGAGCGTATTCGTCGAAACTTGGGAAAAGAGTTTGCTATTCTTTGCTAGGAAAAATTCCTCATCCATTACGTTTGCATCCGATTCGGAAGATTCGGAAGAAGATTCATCAGACTGACTCGCTCGTAACTGTGAAGTCTGTACAACATCAGGAACTGAACTCATGTCCAGTCTTCTTCTAACTGTTCTGCTCACATCAATGACTGTTCCCTTTAACTTATCTGCTTTAGCTGATGATTTCCTACTCCGGTGAGGAACATCGACAGGTGAACTTGGGGGAGTTGTATCTCGCTTTTGCTGATTGTAATCGAAAATAGGATTGAGATATCCAATACCATACATTTTCTCGTTTTCGTCTATCAGCTTACTTTCATTTTGAGACGTTAATTCTTCTTGTCTAGATTTGCTTAATCCGAAATTGTCTCTCCCCTCCGACTCGCTCGTCTTACTTCTAATCAATAAATTATCAGTGATCTTGTGGACCCATTCCTGCGAAAACATGATTCATAACTGCAATTTCATAAAGCTCTTGCGTTTCACAACAAACTGTTAGATGAAGTAGCAGGTTAATGAGATGACAAAAGAAAACCAGGCCAGGAAGAAATTAACTATGCATTTCACAGTGTGAACGAAACCGACTTATTCGTCCATCCGTCACCAATGCAAATTTTTTATTTATATAGTATTGTCTTCAACCAAATTAATTTTTGGTATGATACCCACTGAATTTAAAATATTTATTATGTGTCTGTTCCTCCGTAAAGATTTTTATGACTGTGGTGGTCGAAGGGGAGAGACATTACCACAGTTTGTGTCGGTGCTACGAATATTCATTCAATCCAGCCACCAAACCTTGCGACAATCTCGTGCCGATATAATATTTACATAGGCGTGTGCAATCGTGTATGAGACGTTTAACTCGCAAGCAGAAGACACCTCTTGGATAAAAAAGAGTATTTCGTGCTACAGTGCAAACGTATTCGACGTAACTCGCGCTCCTTGTTTCAGTTTATTATTACTTATTTGGAAAAGATGCAAAGAAAAAGCAATTTTACCAATTATGTTTATATTTTCTCACAATATATTGATACGTTATGAAGAAATATACCCGGATCATATTAATTCGTTTTATGTTCTCAGGGTGTCGATTTAGTAGGCTTCAATTGCAAATCTAATATTTCAATCTTAAAGTTCTTGAAAAATGAAAATTTCGAATAATAATTCCTATTGTTCACAATCCAAACAACACCCTGGTTCTTTGATTACTAAATTGACTTCGAAAATGTTATTTCAAATAGTTAGCATTTATGGCAGTGAACTTGTGAAATACAGAGATAATTTTTCATTTATTGTAATTTTGTTCAGAGTAATGATTTGTCGGAAAAGCGAAAGCAGGTTTCAACTCCTTGAAAGCATACTCCTGTAATTAACAAATCAGCCACAACAACAGTGTTATTGTTTTAGTTATACCCGCAAATTAAACAAAAAAGCCTCACACAGGAAAACCCATAAATATTTGCTATTTAGAAATTTGAAGAAATTGGCAGAGAGTATTCTTTCCTAGAGAATCAAGTAATCAAAGGTCTGGATGCGAGGATGCATGTAATATCAGGAATTCCAAACAGTTAGATATACGTAATGACACTAACAAGCATTACATATACATAACACAAGTGTTGATATATAAAAGCGAGTTACAAGCAAATATTGAACAAGCAAAAAAAGTTAAAATCCTATGGAAAATTTTATTTTTGCACCAATCTCAAACTCCTTATTGAATTCGGACAATCTCTAGACTTACCTGAATTCTTCTGGAGATTTCCTCCCATTTTTCACAAACTTCTGCGACCTTTGGATAAAAGGAATAACGTTGCAGTTGTGTTACCTTGGATTTAGTCTCAATCATTTCATTCTGTATGGCCTGTATGGACGTTAGCAATTAAATTTAGCAATACTTGAAGATAATATTAGGTTTTCAATTAAAACTGTGAAATAGAAAATACCTTGCACTGTTCAAAATGAATCTGATTAAGTTGCTCTACCGACGTTGCGTCAAGCCGCTTCAGTTTTTCATCAATTTGGAACAGCCAAGCTTCAATTTCATCGACATTTGGTTCCTGAAAATGGAAAACTTATAAGTCAAAGACTAGATTACGGAAAATAAAACTGAAAATGGGAAAATATTGCTTTAGGAGGAAGTTTACTCTTAATTACAAGCTAATTACCTCTGATCCACTGCATAAACGCAACCTCTTTTCAGTACTGGCTAGCCGCTTGACAATATCTGTCAATTTTTCTCTCAGCTGTTCCAAGTAGGAAGGATCGCAAAGTTTCGAAAATTCATCCTGAGTTCTAAAAAGCTTGTCTCTCACAACGTGAAGTCTTGGAATAACTTCCGTCAAAGTTTCCTGTGTAAAAGAAACGAAAATATGACTTGTTTAGAAAAAGGGTGCCAAATTCGAAACACCTCTTAGTTTAGGATTCTACTGACAAAGAAACAATTCACGAAAAACAGTTTTAGAGAATGATTTGTGTATCTTACCGTAACATAAATTGCATTGACGGGTAAGTCGGGCATGCTCTTCTGAGTATCCAGCTCTTTGTTAATACTTTCAATTGACATGTTAATGTAGGACATGTGTTTATACATTTCTCGAGATAGTTCGAGTGCTGATTCCAAAATAGATTTGGATTCAGTTATGTGCAGCCCCAACTATAACAAAAGACTCAGGTTTATAAGAAATCTTTTAAAAGAATAGGTATCATATATCAAAAAATCGATACTAAAAGAAAAAACTTACCTTGTTATACAATTCTTTGAGTGTATCGATGCGATTCGACAACTCTTCGGGGTCAGGCACGCTTTTCTCTTCCGCCAATCTTCGACCCGATACGATGATAGTTTCGATTTCGCTCTTTATTTCGCTCAAAGTTTGATAAAAGCGCTATAAATGTATCATTATAATACAAGCATAAAATGGAACCTAATGACTTGTATTGAACTCAAATCAACCACTAAATATTCTTACCAAGCAATGCTTCAGCTGGCCTTCGATAGCTTCTGGATCTTCAGATGCCAATTCTAATAAGCAAGTAGCTTCCTCAATGCCTCTAAGTTCTCTCAATGCTCTCGAGAGTCTAGGATCTAAATTAATCGGACTTCGAAAACGTTGAAATTTCCGCCGAACTTCGGAAAATTTCTGTTCAATCAGAATCATTTGCTCCTGGAGTCTCGAAGCAGCTTCATATTTCCCAGCTGCATTGTAGGTTTCAACTTGATTCGCCATTTCTTGAAGGGTTGACTCCTGACTTTCCATCTCATCCATCAATTTCTAGAGAAGGAGAAAGGCATAGGGCAGAAAAATGACTTTAGCAACTCATGTAGTATTTGATGCGAAAATATTAGCTTGTACGGAGGATGAATCAAAATCATATGAATAAATGAATCGCAAAATTGTTAATATAGTGTAAGTGAAGAAATTTGATATAAGTATGACAGACCTGATAGTCATGAGGCAAGTCATCAGCAGTGAGGTCACAGTCAAGACGTGCAGTTAGTACGGAGTCTACTTGCGTTAAGGAGTGCTGAAGAGCTAGAATGCGCCCTTCTGATTGTTGCGCTTGCTTCACTGATCCTTCCAACTGCTTTGTGCGCTCCCCAGCCTACTTAACAATACAATTTTGCTACGATTCTTGCTTTTTTAGAAGCTGATCATGATGATCCCAAACTTCGAAAAGTTCTTAAAAATCTATTCGTAGAACATTTTTCTGAAGGGGTATATTTTTATTTCGATATCACAGTGGGGCAAAAAAAGGTTTTCTGGAAAAATTGGTCCAGCCTATAGCTTGCAATTTTTATCTGACTAGGCATTTTTTTTTAAATGAAAGTGAACTAAATTTTGAAGAGATTTTTGCGAGCCAATTGGTTTTTCATTTCTTGTTTGTTTCGGATATACGCAGAAACGATTCTTATCTACTACTTTAAAAAAATCTTAAGTAACTATTAAGGCTCTGAAGACTTCGTTCTTTTCGGAGAACTGATTAGAAATATGTCTGCAATAAATAATAGGTACGATGCTCCAATACCTGATAAAAGTGGGTAATTTTGCTCAAGTGAATTTGATAAACAAATACAGCTTTCTATCAAGTTCCAGCTATCAGATTTATTTTCTTTTTAGGGGAGAATTGCAAATTACTTGGGAAAGTCCTTCTCTTATGATACTTCATAACCGGGAAATGATTCCCTATTTAATAAACAATTACAAAAACAAATTAACGACTTGAATACTTGTCAACAAATGGATGTGATTCTTCTAAAAGAAGTTATGCACTCCTTTTCCCTTCAATTTGGAGAAATATCATATACACTGTTTGAAGTTGCCTCAACTTTGTACCTGTTTCACCATCTACGCACTTAATCTCATATATAAATAAATTGATACTCAAAAAGCATGTGAAATATATAATTTGAATATTCTTTTAAAAAGGATTCGTGAAGTAACTTAACGAAATTATTGAAAATGAGAAATGCTTATAAACTTTTTTATGCATCATGCTGTTATTCATTGCAGTCTTGTTTCACAAGCATAAGCATTTTTCATTCAGCCCTCCCAAGCATCATGAGAAGAACCCGACTTGGTGGTATTTTATAAATATATGTTTAAAAATATATAAAATACCAACTGATTTTCGATCGCACCTCATACGATAAATAAAATTAAAAAACTTCCCTCTAAAATAGGATGAATAAACGATAAACTGACCTGTTTATTCAAGCTTTCCCATCGATTCGTTAGTGACTCAACATCATTTTGGATAGTGCGGGTCATAATGTCACTGTCGATCAGTTGCTTCCCAATCTCTTGCAATTTCTCGAATCGCGAGTCGGGATGATTTCGAACGTAGTTCTCTAAATCCTGGAACCATACAAAAATGTTTTTTTCTTATCATACATCCCCTAAAGTTCTCAATCAATATTGTTTAGGAGCTTCTTTTTAACCCACATCAAGTTCCTCTGATATTTCTTCGGCGTCAGCACTCTTGGTAGATTTTTTTAATCTCTTCTCCAGTTTATCCAACCAATCGCTTTCCTGTGCGACTAATGCCCGGAACTCTCCGTATTCATGACTAGCATTCTGTAACTGCCTGTAACGTTCATAGATGCGATCTGTAACGTCTGTCCATCTTGCATTCAAATACGTGAATCGCCTTCCCAATTCGTGAACTGAGGAACCCTCGGAACTTAGAAGTTTATCATTGCCAAGCTCATTCAGATTTCGGAACTCCTCGACTCGCTTGTCGATTTTGTCTTTTAACAATTGATATCGACCCCGAGCTTGGAAAAGCTCAACGGAAGAAGTTATTTTGCCTTCGCTCGGTATATCCTTTTCTAAAGTCGACAGCCACTTCGTGAAATCCTCAATGCCATTTATAATCTGTGAAAATAATAGGATCAGAGTAAGTTCTAAAAAGGGTTGAAGTCAAATTCTGTGTAAAAATATCATATAACATTTCTTACTTCATCGTTCTTCTTTAATGCATTTTCGTACTTGTCAATCTGATTCTTTGCTCCATCCACGATATAGTTCCAATTATGTGAGATATTTTGCAGTTGATTGTTCAAAATATTTGCGAAATTAGGCTCGGAATTCTCTAGCAGCCTATTAGCCGTTGTTTGGAGATTTTCTATCCTTGGTTTAGTCAGATTAACTTCTTCAGAGAAAGTTCGACCTTCATTCAGCTTCAATTCTGTCGTCGCAACGTCATTTACAAATGCATCTTCACATATTTCCTTCAAACGTTTTGACTTATCATCTAACCAGTTTTCTAGACTCTTCAATTCTTGGTTGAACAATTTTAAAGATTCGATATCTTTGCCAAGTTTTTGCTGCCTCTCTTCCAAGATAATTGGGATATCACTCCATTTAGTGTTTAGATCCTGCAACTCTTCTTTCACTTTTTGGCACTGGAAATCCTGTTTTAGAATTAACTCCTGACCAACACTATTGACGTAATCAAAACCACTCTGGTGTGACTTCAGCGAGACTTGAAGCTCTTTCAACTTCTTCATTTGCTCTTGCATTGTCCGATCATCTGACATGACCGCATGCTCGGATATTAATATCCCTTCCACATTATTTATAAAAGATAGCAAACTGGCAACTGTATCATTATATTTCTTGGGTGGTGTTTTATCAGCGACATCGTTTAATTCACTTAAGCGTTTAGAGAGTCTAAACAGGAAACCAAACTCAAAATGATGCACAATTTTGCAGAGTTTATAAAGAATTGTATTTTTGCTTCGAAATATACTTACTTTTCCAATAGCTCGTTCCAATCACTGATGAATTTTTCAGTACTGAGATGGACATTATGACTTTCTTCAGCCGAGATTTGCTTATTCTTAAATTCTTCAGCTTTTAAAGTCAATTTCTGAATACGATCTTCATATGATTTCATCGATTTCACTTTAACCTGGAAGATCCAAGGAAGAATGATCAATTTTAAACGCTTATTTTCAAACTCTAATCTATAATGATTCAGTAAAATCTGTTACTAAGCAGGCTTGTTAATACAATCATAACTCACCCTAAATAATTCGATTTGATTAGTTTCCAGATTAGCATCAAACCATTTGAAATATCCATCCAACAATAATTGAACACTTGCCAAATCGGTTTGAAATTGTTTCAACTCCAACAACAAATCTACTTTGTCCTTAATAGTTTGGAGGCGAGAGTTGACAGCATTCCAACGATTCTGCAGATCCCTGAGTTTAAGATCTTCATCTTCAATCGCTTCATTCGCAAGATTCATTTCTTCTATAAGTTTCTTTCCAATTTCAAGCGCTTTGTCGTAATCGCTTTGATGAGATTGTAGATCTGAAAATTTTTCTTCGTAAATAGCCTTTTTTTCTTCGACACTCAATTCATCGAATACTCCTTCGGAACGACCGACTTCCAAATCGACATAATCCAGCCACTTGTACAAATTTTGCAGGACTAGCTCAAACTCTTGCCTTATTGCGCTGTCGATTCGCCGCTTTTTCGAATCACTGTGCATCTAAAAGATAATTTTTAAACATGCGACACTTTAGTTTTTCAGGAGTAACATTTATTTAAATAAAACACATACCCCTTCAGCAAGTTCTTCCTTATAGGCGATGCTTGTTACGGTTTCTGACATCCAGTCGTTTCCACTTGTCACATTTACTTGCGTGTTTGCCGTCAAATCAAACTCAAAGCCAGAATTCGAGATCTGTAAAGCAGTACAGAATTATTTAAAAATATCCTCGAAAAATAAAACATTCTAATTATTCGTAATCCTTTCCAATCTTTACATAATACTTACTCTTTGACTTTGCACATCCATAATCTGTCCAACAGCTTCCCATCGATCCTGCAGATTTTCAATTTTTTCCAACAGATTCGTGCATTCCTTATAAGACCCATGTCCATCAAAATTCTGGATAGACTTTTGTAGAGCAGCTATCTTCTTTAGATTAATGTCCATTTCGATTTTAAGAAAGTGCATCTTCTTCATTCTCTCTAGAACTTCACCAAGCTCAGAAGCAGGACTCGCTTCCATTTGTTTCAAAGTAATTTCTGTTTGATTCAGTCGAGACAATAGTTTTTTATACTCCTCCATAACATCTTTCCACAATAAAGAAAGAATTTCCAGATCATGCCTCCTTTTCTGCTTCCACTGACAAATACGAGTCCAGCGTTCTCCAAGAGCAGAAAGCTGATCTTCCATCTCGGCGTAAACAGTTTCCGAGTTATCCTCATCAACAACGACAATCATGTTCTTCAACCCATCAACAACGTTCTGTTGACCCTGAATATCCTCTTCCAACTGATCTAATAGTTTGATCTGTTCCTCCAGAGCTGATTGTTTCAATTCTGCACCGGCCATGTGAGAAATCTTATCTTCTGTTTTTGTTAACCATTGCCTCAACGAATCTAGTTGATTTTGTTGCATTCCCATCAGGACTTCGTGAATTTTCGCTTGCCTTTCCATCGCACGCATTCGAAGTCCTTCCCAGCGAGAATTCAATAAAGACATTTGAACCCTGACTTCATGTTCCTCGTCCTTCTGCAAACCTCCATCTGCTAAGAGTCTTGCTCCTTCTTCCAAAACTGCACCGACCCCGTCTCGATGACCAGATAATTCCATTAAGAACGTCTCATGTTCGTGAAACTGTCCTTTTAAAATATTCAATGTTTCACCAGGATCAGGAGCGTGATTTAGTTTATCTTCAGCCTCCAGGAGCCAAGTTAAAACTTCTTCGAGGGCAACCTGGTAACCACCCAATTCAACAGAAACGTTGGTGGCGAGACTTATGGGTCGAGAGGTTGGGGTTTCAAAGTTGACAAATGATGAAGAGCTCTAGAAAATAAGAAAATTCATAGTTTTTAACATCTGACGAGAAATTCAGATAAATCAGGTTTAGATTTCTGGAATCGCTCAAAAATGAATTTCCAGTTAAAGAATTTTTAGAAAAATACAAAGAAAAGAGCTTTTCAGTATTTCAATTTTTGTTTGAAAAAGGGAATAAAAGGGGGTTACAATTATTATTAAAAACTTGAAGCATCATATGGGTACCACATAAGTTGCATGAAAAAGCCTTCTAACAAACAGTAGCTCCTTTTCTTCTCAACATTTCAACATAACATATAAGAAAATATAGTCATTTTCGTGTTTAGCCTATTTTCTGTAGGTAGCTTTGGAAAATTTGCTAAGAACCTCAGTATTTTATACTTTTAAAATACATCAGAAACATTTCAAGAAGATCAATGATTAAAATACAACAGATTTTTATCAGTAGAGATATTGATTTCTTATACTAGTGAATTTTTTCTCATTCATTTTTTCAGTATCAGGGTGGCGATTTGGCAGACGATTTCAAATTCCCGGTCATTTCCCGGTTTTCCCCGGTCAAGTTTTTCAATTTTTCCAGTCAACTAAAAGTAACATATGCATATTTGTCTCAAAATGCAAATATTTATTTCAATTCGTGACGTTCATTCTGAACATCCTTTAACAAAACAGATTCAGAATTGCCAAATTAATTAATTTTTTTTAAATACTCAATTTTTCCACGGAAAAATATCATTTTTTTTTACAAAAGTTGGAACAGTTAAACATACAATTGAAAAAATCATTTTGCGGTAACAAAAAAAATGGATTTTTAACAAAATACTTTATTTTTCAACCAAACTGATGAATTTTCAAATCACATTATGGATATTCAACTGGAATAGTTTAAATTGTAAACCAAGAAGATGAGTTTTCAACTAAAATGATAAATATTTAACTAGAGCGTTTCAATTTTCGACCATGAAGGTGAATATTCAAACAAGAAGAATCATTTTCAAATAGAAAGATAAATTTTCTACCAAAAAGTACAACGGTTCAACAAAATAGTTGAATTTCGAAATGAAAAAATCATTGTTTTCAACCGAAAATGGAACAGTAAAATTTTTAGTTTGAAAACCCAATTTCATACCAAACATAAGAGTTTTTTACTAAAACAAAAAATCACCAATTGAAAGAGGTAAATTTTCGAATAGATGAATTAATTTTTAGTAAAAAAGATCAATTATTATCAACCATAATTTGAATACTCAAATTTTGAATTCAACCAAACAATAGAATTTGTAACTACAACTGTGAAATTTCCCATTAGAATAAGTTAAATTTTGACTTGAAAAAAAATCACTAATAACAAAGAAAATTAGCTTGCAACAGAAAAAAACTAACTTTCAAACAAATCGATTTTGAAGCAAAATGATGAATCTCCAAATAAAATTGTAAATTTCTAACTGTAGTAGTTGCATTTTAAACCAGAAAGAAGAGTTTCTACCTGAAATTATGAACCCTCCACTAGAATAGTTGAAATTTTGCCCAAAAATTCATTTTCAACTGAAAAATACAATTTCTCAACAAAATGGTTGGATTTTGAACTAAAGAGATAATCGTCCTCAATCAAAATTGGAAAAAATTAGAAATATTTGGCATAAAAATAAATTCTTAACAAAACATAAGAGTATTCAAACAGATGAATTTCCGACTGACATGAAAAATATCGGAATGTATAACTTGATTTGTTAACTGTGAAAAATAATTTTCGAACAAGAAAAGTAACTTCCAGAGAAAAAGATGATTCCAGACAAAAAATCCATTTTTTTAAACAAAATATATGAATTTTCAGCGAAATAATCGAATTTTCAATTCAAATCAGAGAAGTAACTTTCGAAGAAAAAGATAATTTTATACCAAAAATCAATTTTTCAACAAAATACGTAAATTTTCAAAAAAACTTATTGAATTTTCAATCCATAAAGACAAATTTTCATCTAAATAGTTGAATTTTGAACTAGAAAAGATCATTTTCCAATTAGAGAAATTAATTTTGAACCAAACTGAAGAATTCTTAGGTAAAATGATAAATCTTCAACAGGAATAAATGTATTTTGTGCGAAATAGGTGAATTTTCAACCATAAAGATTAATTTTCTACAAAAGAGGCGAATTTTCAACAAAGGAAATAAATTTTCAAAGAAATAGTTTAATTTTTAAATTCAAGAATCAATGTTCAACTAAATACTTGAATCTTCATTAAAAGCAGATGAATTGATTCTTAACAAAGTAGTTAAATTTTCAATCATAGGTGGATTTCAAGTTCAAATAATGCACCTTCAACAAAAAAGTTTAATTTGCAACAAAAGAGTTTAACCTTCAACCAAGTAGTTGATTTTTCAAATGAAAAAGGATGAATTCGCAATGAAGAATGTAAACAAGTTTTCTATTATAATTTAGAAATATTTCTCATTCGAAATACTCCTTCTACTCTAAAAACTGCTTGGAGTACTTTCTTCATTTTAAATTGAGGAGAGGGGACTTTAAAAGTTGCCCGAATTTTAAATGGAAAGAGCGATTTTCTCAATTTCATTTCTTCTCAATTCGAATAAAAAATTTTTGAAAAGTTCCCGTTCCATGTGAAAGATTCCATGTTCCAAGTGAAATTAATAGTCTTCACTGAAACTCCCTGCTCTAAAATAAAAACTATAATTATTTCCTGAAATTCCCTGTCCTAAGTCAGAAAAATGAGGAGAAACAAATAAAACGTGATGAATAATTTTTTTTTTTTTTTTAACTGAGAAAATAATTCTTTCTGTATGTTTAGGCTATAATAAATGTAATTTTATTATCAAACTCAAGTCAGCTAAAAAGAATTTGCAGAGCAACATAAAGTATAGATATATTAAAAAATTTCCAGAATCAGACTAAAGGAACGTTACATTCTTCAAATCAAATTATAAGACCTCTTTTTAATTTATGAAAAGAAAGCGGTCATTTCTCGTATTTTCACGGTAAATTTTTAAATTGTCTAGGTTAAGTCAAGTGATTTCCCGGTTTTTAAATTGCATTCCCGATCATTTCCCGGTTTTTTCCCGGTCAATGAAATTCCCGGTCATTTCCCGGTCCGTGCCGGTCTCCCGGTGAAGTCGCCACCCTGAGTATAAAACCTTAAATTGTTAAAAGAATTTTAATAAGTCAGCTAGATAGGTATAACTTGAAAAACACGAAATTGACTATTTGAAAACCGTCAAATTTTCTGTTTCAGTTCCCTCAAGACTTTGATTGTTCTTCTATCATTATGATTTGCTGGTAGAAACTGTATCGTCGAAAAAAATCGTTCTGATTGTGTCTTGTTTTCTAATATGTCTTGTATTAAAAGAAATTTTGGAAATTATATCAATAAACGTTTCTGAAGAGATACTTCATTTGAAAGAGGGAAACAAAACAAGAATGAAATTCATGCTCGGAAGGACACCCTCCGAATTAAAATTCCTGATTAATTAAAATCTACCTCTGCACTTGGAGTTGTTGCGGGACTAGTGGTGTTACTCGCAGCAGAAATATCAATTCCGGTAACATCATCGCCAGAGTGAGGTAACGATTGAAAAAGGCACATGACGTACATCATTATTGATTTTTTATCAGGTACTGATGTATTGACATCTGCAACACAAAATCGTTCGATATAATAACAAGAAGCTTTCACCATGATACAAAACATAATGTTAAGATATGTTAATTACCCTCAGGATCCAAAAGGCGTTCGATTGCAAGGTGATCCTGAGCAAAACGAAAAGCGTGTTCTAGTCTTGCATTTGGATGTTTTCGAGCGATGGTGTTGAAATCGAATGACTGGGGTTTCCACCTGTGAAGAATTGCATTGAACGCCAATCCATCTGACCAACAAGTTGTGAAATTTTTTATGTCCACGCCTGGATAATTCTGTAATAAATAATAAGAAAATTACTGAAATGATTTCAAGATAATACTTTGATTGAAAAATATTGAAGAAATAAGATCACTTGTGAATGTTGACGACACCAGGCAAGAAGGGTCTTCTCGAGATTTGTTTGTTGCAACTCTGTCATTAAATCTTTCAGGTGGTAATGGACCTGGGGAAAATTAGTTAGATAAGACAACGGAAAAAAACAAAACTAAGTAAGTAGAATAAAGCTACAGGCATAAAAAAGTATTCAATCAATATTTTGTCATTAAACAGTTTTCAATTGACTATAACTACTTTTTCTCTGGATTAGACGTATATCATTCCGTTTTGTCATCTCCTATTGGTTCAAAAGAGACCCAAAAATTGTTGAGGATTCGATTTGGAAAGAGGGCCTTGTAAAAACTTTTCCTTTGTTCACTGGTCTGTTTTTCAAAAAGGTTGACAATAGGACCAGTCTTAAATCATGCATTATAATTATTTAATTACTCAAAATGAATTTTGTTAATTTAGAAAGTTTTTGACTTACCTGCCAATGCAATATAATACTCCATACTAGGCCGAGAGTCAGCTTAGGATTTCCATCAACGATATCATTACTACTAATATTAACAAGTTTCACATTATTCTGTTCTAGAATTTGCAAAGCTTTATTGACATTGTTTAGGTGATGGACTCTCATACGACCACGCTCTCTTTTCTGAAATCAAGATACAAGAAAATATGTATGAAATATCTTATTTTAAGACTTCAAGAAAAAAATTGATGAAAAACTTACGTAGGCTTTCGATGTGAGGACCTCCAAAAGAGACAGAAGGCGATTCCCATCTCTCAAATCAACAAACAAATCTGCGATTGGTTCATGATTATTCTGAAAAAATGAATGTATTTATAGTGCACGATGCATTATCCTGAATTGTGAGTTGCAAGCTATTTATTGTACTATTTATGCTGTCCAAAGAAAAAGCTGATAATGAGAACATATCAAGGGAAGAATACGTCAGAACATGGAGATTTAGAGTTGCAAATTAATTTGGATCTTACCTTGAGCAGTTGTGAATTTATCCACTTAGCAAATGTTTTCTTCTGAACATCTTCCCGCTCATCTGAAAGTAGAGAAGAACAGTTAAACATAAAAAATGTAATTGTTTTTTAGTGAAGAAAACCTGATGAAATCCTGAAATGTTGCATTTTGAAATAAATTAGTAAATAATTAGCTTCCCGGCTTATCGAGATAATTAAATTTGCTGTTTTCATATAAAGATAAAGGTACCTTCTAAATTAACGAAGTGGAGTAACATTCAGTTTACTTCAAAAACCTTTTAAGGGGTTTACAAACACAATCACGGGCGCCTGAATCAAGTTTAAACAATAGTTCCCCATAAATAGGACCTCTGGCAGCATTTATACTTATGGTAATACGGTATTCACGAATATTTCAAGATGGAATTAAAAATAATATGAGATTTTTCTCTTAAACTTGATTTACATATCCAATACCTCGGTAATGAAGAAATTTTCATAAGATTATATGGGCACAACTGTATAGTACAGTCAATCTGTCACAAAAAAGGTCGTTCTTGGAAAAAAAACCATAAAACTTTTTTTTGCTTAAATCCCTAGAAGAGCATCCAAGAAGCTTAACCTGAAAAATGTGGAATCGTTCAGGGGCGAGTTTTTGAGAAAACTCAAAATTTGTTTAGATTTGATATATTTTGGAAATGGTAGGTTTTTGGGAAGATGTGTAAGGACAAAAAATGTTGGGGGCAATGTTTTCTACAACTGTCCCCATTAGGTCGACATTCTGCAATGAAAAGTGCAATTAATAGATGGCGCTAGAGTACCATAAAAAGCGTATTTTCCATGTTGCACGCTCAACAACAATTATTAGCACATTTTTGTACAGCTCGTTTGATGGGAAATCTAAGGTGACAGGTTTGTCACGCTATAACTCGCGAATGGCAAGTCGGCAAGAAAAGTTTTTCTATAAATTTTGTAGTTTTTTTTACTACAAACAACTTTTTCATTGACAGTTTTGCGATAAAAAATTTTTTCTGTGTCAAAAAGCAAGAAAACGATTTTTTTAGGTATTTTAACCCCATCTAATAATTGCAATTTCCACCGCCGCATGTTGACCCAATGAGTAAAGTTGTAGAAAACATTGCACCCAACATTTTTTGTTCTTACAAATTTTGCCAAAAACCTACCGTTTCCGAGATATATCAATTCCAAAAACTTTTTGAGTTTTCTCGAAAACCCAACCCTGAATGACCCCGCATTTTTCAGGCTAAGCTTTTTGGATGCTCTTCTAGCGATTTTCGCAAAGAAATATTTTATAGTATTTTTTTCCACAAAATTTTACAGATTGACTGTTGGAGGTTTACCCTTATCGAAAGGCGACAAAGTGACCTGTTTTAATATGGTCGTATACACATGTGATAAAAAATATTTTCATGTTAAATGTTCGTGGGGTGACGGACAATCACATCCAATGAAGAATGTATTTAAAAAATTTCAAACAATATTTACAACATAATCTCATGACAACTTCTTCATTTCTTAGTAATTAATTTTTTTAAATCGACCTTTTCCAAAAAAGTCCGGACCGGTTTTGTTTATTTTCATTTCAAAATTCTTTCTCAATTCATATATAAATAATACAATATTTAAGGACTAATTTGGAGATGAAAAAAAAAATTATAAATGGGTCTCTTTATTGCTATCAAAGAAATTTCTTTTTGATCCAAAGAAGTTTTCATCCCAGTATTTAAAAAGGAATCCTGTGTCTAAGAAGAAGATTATTTTTCGATAAGAAAAGCATGTCTGGCACCAATTTATAGAATTAAAGAACGTAGCAGGATGACCTACGCCTACATTGAAATGTATAAATGAATGAACCAACATGGGCACGAGTGAATGGACTGACTCTTCTCCTATGCTATGGTGCCATAACCGATGGAGATCACGTAGTTTTAGCTGTTCATCAGCGCGCGCCTGAATGTGTCTTTTCTGTTGCAAGCAACGAACTTTTAAAACCTCCTTATCCAAATATGGTACAACGAGTTCTTACATTCAGTGATTTCTTCTCAGGCCCGCTTTCAGTGGAAGTGCATCCTTCCACCGAAAGCAACCACACAAAAATTATTGTAATATTAATTACCTCCAGAGAAAAGATTTTTTCAAATTGAATTAACTGTGAATGTAATTCGCGTCAATAAAGTTGCGCGAAAAAACAACAAAAAGCAAAGAAAATCAGTCGAGGGATCTAAAAATTTAATCATGAAGCTACAGGAATAAATTTGTTGTCGACGATGTAGAAACATGTCCCGTATATTAGAAAAGCACTTTTAGAATTTCAGAAAAACAAACGCTGTGCTGAATTTCACTGCAATTTTCTTCTGTTAATTTGACGTTTATGACAAGAATTGAAACAAAGTTTTTTCGTGAACAAAATTGTAACTTATAGTTATTAAAAAAACAAATTTGAAATCCTGATAGTTTTCGAGAAAAAAAGCAGTAAATGATATACAAAGAGAATGGTTTTCAAAAACCTCCGAAGTATCATAACGATCACAAATCTGAGACCAGCTGTTTTTTTATGATTGCTTGCCTATTTTTCTTTCCAGTAATTATACAAGACTTGACTTTTTTCCGATTGAATAGGTATAAATCTATACAAATTCTGCGACAAATAAGCCAAAAATGATCTCATGCTGCTCATTTCTGGAAAGATATTTCAAAAATTGTGCAGATTCCAATATTTTCTTAAATTTTAAATACAATCTCAAATGCTCAAATTTATTCAGAATTTTCAGTGTTTCTTGTTGTAAAATAATCATGAAGTTTTTATGAACTTTCTTCCAAAAATATTCACTTGATTTTTATTCGGTGAGAGACACCTAATGCGGCGCACTCGAATTCAAAGAAATTGACGCATTCTGAAGGAACTTAAGACACTTAATTGAATCTATTCATGTACGGAGCGATGACAAATTATACCATTTAAAGTAATTGTTTCATGTTTATCCTAAAGGGCATAGTCAAGTCTTTTCTGACATTTTGCATTTTCACAGAAAGTTGCATTTAATTTTGCACTTATTATATATTGAAGCAGAATGGAAGATATAAAATATAAAGTATTTTGCAGTAAAACTGTAATATCTTCTTGTATTATCTGTATTTTAAAGTCATCTGGATGATTTAATAGTTTCGTGATATAATTTTAGATAAAATAAATAAAATTTGGCATAAAACGAATTTACTCACATTTTTCTAATTCAAACTTTAAAAAATTGTATTAACCACCTGATTTTACCATTATTTGCTATATTAGAAAGTTCTTTCTAATTTGCTTTTATAGGACAAATAAGCACTGCGCTACATTAGGGAACATGGCAGGTATAACTTGACCTAGACGCAATTTTTAGGAAAACCTAGAATTGAAAATTTTAATTGATTAAGTAACTTGTTTCTCACTGATTCAAATTTAGAGAGTGCAAAAATTAACCTTCGAAATGAGACCAAGAACATTGATCAATGTTTATTATCTCAGATGTCATTAAAATGTTATGAGAATATAGGGAATAACAACGAAATTTGAACTTTTTTAGCAAATCACCTTGAAATTCGGAGAAATAACTTTATCCTAGGCTCCTTGTGTTGAAATTTTTGATAAATTAACTTTAACCTGTTCCAAAAAAATGGATACGTGTTTCTCAAACAAAAACTCTATATTAAAAATGTGAAAACACTATAGAATATATATATTTTTTTTTGAAGAAGGGGAAAAAACAAGATTGTCCAGTTTCCATCTCATGAATTTTAAAATTAAGTATTAAAAAAAATCATGAAAGAAATAAAGTAAAGACTTTTCCAGGCCTGCACTGAAAAAAAAGTTACTTTCCACCTAGGAAATTTTTCCTTAACCTGAAAAAACTGGTATCTTAGTTATGAAAAAAGAAAAGTTTTTTTCCCTCACTAATAAGTCAGCTGATTAAAAAAAAAACTCGGTTTCCTTCACAGCAAAATACCAAAATGAAAATATGGCTGACTTAACCTCACTTGGTTCAAACAGATGCATATGATAATTATTTTATATTATTATCGGCCTTTTTCATTATGAATAATATATGAAAAATTGGATTGATAATTAAATTATTAGAAAATCAAACTCTCAGTTATACTTTTAACGCCTTGATTTATAACTTTATTTTATTACAATAAATTTATACATTGAATAACCTATTAAAAACTTGCAAATTCTTGCTGGTTTCAATGTTCAATAAATGGAATCACAAAGACGACAATTTATTACTAGAAAAGAATGTATTACTAACTCACATTATGAATTTTTATAAAAATAAGTAATAACTTTTGATCAAATATCTCATTCACAGTCCATGGAGATATAAAATTAAAATTAAAAGACAATTATTAAAAATAATGACGTAATATTATGTAGTATTTTTCAGCTTTTAATGTTAAACTTGAAGGTTTAAAATCAAATAAATTATCATAGCTAATAATACAACAAACTGGCAGCATATCTGTCACTTCACAGAAATTTTCATGGTTTCGAAATATCGTTTTCAATTTTTGATAGATAAATCAGACAATTCATGGCACCACCATTGCGGTTGCTATGGTAACGACACATTTCCCCCCGGAAAAATTCTCTACTAATAAATACTTCAAAATGTTTCAGAAACATTTCTAGCCCCTGCCTTATAAGCCAATTCCCGATTTGAAACCTAACATAAAAATTTCACTCATTCAACTTATTTTAAAATTTCCTACAAATACTCTAACCGAACTTAGACCCTGGGTTTCTACCTTGGTTCCTACATAATGTGATTTCGAGTGACTACCTAAATTCATGTGAATTCAAATGACTTCAGATATTTCAGAAGATTTCCAGATCATTTGAGTAGCTTGAAGTGAATCAGAACCAAAAATAAAATTATCTGAATACTACATGATAGAAACTTTTCTCGAAATTATAAAAGTATGTGACCATTATTAACAATATTTCAGGGAGGTAGAAACACTTTCTTCCAATTTTTTATATTGGAGAGCAGAAAACAAAATCGCCCTTCTATCCAATTGCCATTCTCATCATTTTAAAAATTAATTTTTTTTGAGTGAAAGAAGAAATGGTTTTAACACGTTCCTAATATTATGTATCGACAAATAGTGTCCCAAATTACTTGAAATCGTTAGAAAGAGAATTTCGGAAAATTTATCCTTATCCTCCATCAGGGTGGCGATGCGGCGGACGATTTCAAATTCCCCGTCATTTCCCGTTTTTTCACGATAAAGTTTTCGAATTTTTCCGGTCAACTAGAAGTAACATATTCATATCTGTCGCAAAACGCTTCATTTATTTTTATTCAAATCTGAACATCCTTTAACACAACAGATCAAACATTGCAAAATGAATCGATTCTAAAAAGAATACTCTAATTTTCGGAAAAAAAAGATAATTTTTTCTACAAAAATTGGAGCACTAAAAACATTTAACAGGAACAGTAACATTTTTAGTTTAAAAAACCAATTTTAAAAAAAGCATAAGTGTTTTATAAGAAAAAGAACCTTTAACTGAAGGAGTTGAGTTTTCAAACAGATAAATTAACTTTTACTGAAAAGATAAATCGTTAACAAAAATTTTATGACTGAAATTTTAAATTAAATAAATGATGAGACTGTAAAAAAAGGATGTTTAACTAAACAAATAGATTTTCAACTGAAACTATGGAATTTTCAATTGGAATAAGTTAAATTTTCAGTTAAAGAAAATTACTTATAACACAAAAAACTAACTTTCAACCAAAGAAAAAAAAACTTTTTAAACAAATTTTTACAAGAAATGATGAAGAATTCCAATGGAATTGTAAATGTTCAACTGAAGTAGTTGAGTTTTAAACCAGAAAGACGAATTTTGAAATGAAATGAGTAACATTTAACTAGAATAGTTCAATGTTTGACAAAAAATTCATTTTCAATCAAAGAAAAACAATTTTTCAACAGAATAGATGATAGTTGAACCAAAAAAAAAATAGAAATTTTCAACCAAAAATGGAATAGTCGATTTAAAAATTAATTTTAAAACGCAAAGAAGAATTCTTTGAAAAGAATATTAACTTCCGAAGAAAAAGATAATTTGCTACAAGAAAATCGTCTCTTCAACAAAATATGTGAAGTTTCAACCAAATAATTGAATTCCCATTTTAAAAATACGAATTTTCACCGAAACGTCGAATTTTGAACTAGAAAAGATCAATTTTCTATAAAAATGAAACAGTTAAATTTTCAGTTGAAGTAATTGATTTTGAACCAAAACTAATGAATTTTCAGGTATAATGATGAATCTTTAGAAGAATAGATGATTTTTGATCAAAAAGATGAATTTCTAACCATACAGATTAATTTTCTACAAAAAAGGCAAATTTTTCACTAGTACATAAATTCTCGAAGAAAAAGTTTCATTTTCAGAATCAAAAATGGATGTTCAATTAAATACTTGACTTTTCACCAAAAAGGATGAGTTTATTTTTAACAAATCAGTTACAATTTCAATCAGAGGTGGATTTTGAACAAAAATAATGTAAATTCAACAGGAAAATTTTATTGAAAATTAAGTGGAGGGGACTTTAAAATCGTAACGAATTTTGAATTGGAGGAACGATTTCTTAAAATTCCTCTCTCCTAAATCCGAATTATAATGAGTTTAAAAAGTTCCCGTTCCATGCAAAGAATTCCCTGTTCCAAGTGAAATGCTACTTCTCCACTGGAACTCCCCTTCCTAAAAAAAAAAAAAACTATAATTATTTTATGAAATTCCCTACCATCAATTCAATTATCGAATTTGAGTCAGCTGAAAAAATCTCACATAGCAACAAATTTGCAAAACGTTGTTCAAGCAAATTCCCGGTTCTTAATTAAACTCCCGGTCATTTCCCGGTTTTTTTCGGTTCCCCGGTCAAGTCGCCACCCTGTCCATGTTATCAGCTGGTTTCATGCTTGCGTGGCCGTTATACTGTACGTCGTTGAATGTTAAAAGGATGAAGTTAAGTAAAAAATGCGGTATAAAAAAAAGACAATGAAATTTAGAAAACCGCAATATACTCTCAGGTCAACGAATACTGATACCAGGGCGAAAGCAAGATAAATCAGTAGACAGATTCACTTTCAATTGACTGGACGTCTGGTTCTTAATGAAGAGACGTCAGGGCAGCGTGCCATTCTCGAAAACTGAGTACTTTTAAAGTACTCCTTTCAAGTATTCCGCTGATCAATTTAACCACTGCGTTTAAATTTGAGAGAAAATCTCCGATCACAAAAAATCGACCCAAATACATTCTTCTTCGAGATTCCTCTGAGGTAATGATGAACTTGATATTTCAAATCATCACTTTTTATTACAAGATTTCATGTTGAGTCAAATGTCTGAAGATTTAAATCAAATTTTCACTGAGGCGTTTACATGAGACTTTTTTTTTTATTCTGGAAGGATGGGATCTAAAAAAGCTGAAGTTGAGAAAGAAGTGCTTCAATATTTAAATATTAAAAACTTTATACACGTATAAATAAACGTAGGCACTGGAAACCAGTTCGTTCTTATTTGAAACAAATCGTCCAACCTGATTCGAAATAAAATGATCAGCTGCATTTTATGTGCCAGGAAAGTGAATATTTTTATCTGTGCATTTTGCAAGTTGTGTAATTTGATACAGTTCACTCAACTCTTAACTGTGACTGTCCTGTTGGTGTTCTTGAAAGAGTAAAACATGCGCACTAGCCAGATGCTTATTACTTCTCGCAATTATGTATAAACGAGCAGACAAATGACCACCAAGCACCAACCAGCGTCAACACGCACTTTGGTTAAGTATTTTTGCCGCATGCTGCCATGCCATTGTCATTGCTCCTCCTTGTCATGATGTACTGAGGGTCAAATGATCTAATGAAGTGACATAATATCCCACACGTTTCTTGAAAAATACTTATTTTCTAGAAGGTGTCTTCCGAAAATTTAATTTGCTAAATCATTTTTTAATTTTTGTGCTTCTGAACTAATCAACTATACGGAACGCGGGACCACTTTTTATTTTCAGATTCCAAAATTTATTGATCTCAATTTTGGAAATATCAACAATAATAAATATTTTCTCTCGAAAAAGATGCCAATCAAATCGCAATTCTGCAAAAAAAATAGACACAGAACAATGAAGCAAATTTCATTTAACATTTCCAAATATTTTATAATTTTGTACATTTTCGCGAAATCTTCTTACGGAATCGACAAAATGTTGTCAGATTGTTCTTTTCGTAGAATTTAGATGACTCTCAAACCATTTTAGAGAAACAAATCTAATATTTATTATCGTAACTAGAATTCGCATTAACGTTCAGGACTGAGAAATTCAGATATTACAATTGACAAAATTCGACACATCAAAACTGAAAATTTTCAATTTGTAATAACAAAAAATAAACCGCAAATTATTGCATGCGAAGTGAGATATTTTCAAATTTATGGACTGAGATTGATAAAACATTTTGAATGAACCCAATTCGAGACAATGTTAAATTCGAACGCTAAATATTGTAAAATTTCAAAATTGATATACCCACATCAAAGCACTAGAATTCAGTTATATTTAAATGATTTTCAAAACTGAAAGCATACGTAAAGAAAAGATATTGAAAAATTGTCGATTTTCTTATACTGTACTGGATGTGTTTCGTTGTTCTTGTTGTGAAGCTCAAACCTTTTTTAGATTAATGTTTTGAGATCAAGAATGCACATTGCTCATGAGTTAATTTTATAGATAGAAAAGATGTTCCTCAAATGCTTGAAAATCATTCCCAAAATTCAAAAGTTTTATAGTCAGTATGGTACACTTGAAATAAGCCCAAAATGTTAAGAAGGCATGAAACTTGGTATATATGTGTTCTTTTCCCAGAAAAAAAATGTTGTTTCGAAAGTTTCTTTTACGTTCTCTATTTTTAACCGCGTTTAAGTACGTTCCTAGAGAGACAATACACATTTACGAAGATACTCAAAAATGGTTAAAATATTCGAAAATAGAAAAAACTTTTTTCAGGTCCCTACACACTGTTAAAAATCTACGGAGTATATGGCTAGCGGAGTTAAGAGTACAATTTTTCAGAGTATAAAATCGACTCAGTATCGATTACATTCAACTCCGCATATTTTACTCAAGAGTAAAATAGAGTTAGTAAAAGGTTTTGAAGTGCATTCAGAGTGGATAGAAATAATTCTAACCACACAGAAACAAAATCTTGAACTATGCTCAGTCCGGAGTTAAAGAGTCGTAGCAAGACTTCCTACGGAGTTTATGTTCGGAGCTGCGTTCGCAGAAAACTTGCAAAAACTCTCTTCAGACTTGTATTAAATAACCTCGAAAAAATTTTTCGATCCGAAAGTAAGTGCCATATTCTTCAAGAAAACATTCAAAATTTAGTGGAAATGACTGATATGTCATTGTAGGAAAATGTGCAATGCAGAGGGGAATATCCTGGATTGTTAAAAAAAACACTAGTTGCATTTTTAATTAATCATTAGTATCGGAAAATGTGTCATTATTAAGGTTAAACTTTACAACTTTACAAATTTAAGGTTAAGTTAAGATGTCTTGGGACATTTTTTACCGGAAAAATTGATAATTCCCCAATTTTAATATGAGAAATTAGACTGTGACATGTGAAACTTAAGTCTTTAATATCAGTTGTATAATAATTAACTGCATTTCCCCCCTTTTATATGAATCGTTCCAAAAATGAGCTATTTATCTTTATTTGGCTCTATAGTTTATGTTCGGAGCTACGTTCACAGAAAACTTGCAAACACTTTCTTCGGAGTTGTTTGCCACATCATGATGTGGAGTTCTTTTCCAAGAGTTACGTTTTAACTCGCCTCCATCTACTCCGCTTGCCATTTACTCAGAATAGTGGGACTTTTATAGGGTATGCTTCGGAGTTGATTTCAACTCTGCTTTTTTAACAGTGCAAGGAGAATAATTTTCACTTTAGCCTTTTTGTGTGTTCGCATATTTTTTGGAAAAACCTACATTTTTTTTTCAGAAAATAGAAGCAATTCAGTTTTTTCACTTCCCTTCGAATTTGGGAGTTCCGAGGGAACCCTCTATAATAATAAAAAAATAAAAAATCCATCATTTGCATTATATTGGAAAGTACGGTATTTTGAACTAAAAATCCTGTTTAGAAAAAAAGAAGAAATTCTGAAATTCATTGTCACATTATCTTAAACCTTTTATTGGGTCAAATGAATACAAAAACCAAGTTTCATGCTTCCGAACAATTTGAGCTTGCACATCCAGTTTGTGTTTTGTATGCACTGGGAAAGAAGAAGCCTTGAATCAAAGAAATTTAGTACTGAATACATCCAATTAAATATTTTTTGAATTGAAAGAAATTTTTCTTAATTTCCTTTTATTTGGAAAACATTAAATCTTGAACCAAGAAAACTTTTCTGTAATGAAAGAAATATTTGACTGGACTATTGGGCGTATTCAGAAGAACATTTCTTTGATTTAAGTGATCTCTTTTTCAGTGTATGTACTTAAACCAACTTTGCCAAAAATATATTTTTTTAATTGTTGAAAATAAACAAGAATAGCAGTTATTTTACGAACTTCAACATTTTAGTTTGAACGAACGTTTGTTTCAAGGTCAGTAAAAGTCTTAAGAACATTCTTTATTAAGTGTTTATTCCTCAAGTTGAAGAAAAAAAATCATTTTTAACGAACAAAAATCTTCTCGAAAACGTCGCAAAATATATGAACAGCAATTCATATTTCAAAATTGTTCCACTTCATGAAATCAATCTAAGTATAAGCTTATCAAAATGTTCATAATTGGTATTTTACAGAATTTTCTAACAAAAAGTAGATAGAAATGGACTGAAATATAATTCAGTTTAAAGAACTTTAAAACTCCATTTTCAAAACCCAGTGTCTCTATAGTTTAGTAACAATATTTGACACTATGCATTTTTAGTACTTCTTTTCTATTTTTCGGAAAAAAATTTGTTAAAATATACAAGATAGGAGTAAAATATAATACCTATATTATCTTATGGAAAACGAAATCCATAAAAAGAGTATGATTTTATAGATCTCAGGAGGAAAAATTTTTAGGCATAAACTTTTCGAGAAGTACGAGATTTTCAGTCGTCAAAAAAAAAAAGTTTTTATTGGAAACCATTGTATACGACTTTTGTCTTCCTTGGTTAAAAATATGCGGGGGGGGGGGGGGCACCCTCCCTTTTTAGATCAAATTTTAGTTTATTAACAAGTTATACATTTCTCAAAGTTTCTAAAAATGTTTATTTTTCACACAAAAATCTTATGCAAAATATTACATGCGTAGGAAAAATTATGTCCTGAAAGTTTTGAACGTTC